>JAHZMT010003299.1:0-14518 GCA_027743785.1 Sinhomidia bicolor
CCCTCTAGAGTTTGGATGACCTTACAGCAGCAAAATAAAAACCAAACCAACCATCCGAGTCTGTGAAGCTTTTTAACACGCTGTTATATATACATAGGTATATACCTACAAAGAACAATGCTGTTTTCCTTTTTCGTCGTCGACTCACTCTCGCCTCATTTCACATGATATATAGTTAACCTAAATGCAAAATCCTGGCTACGTATTATGACTATATTCATGGCGTTATGACTGCTTGCATTGTAAACAGTAAGCACATATGCCAATTTATTTCCCTTCTATTATAATGAACAACATGATAAAGCAACTGGGGCAAAGTATCCAGGAGGTAGATCATTTGGAACAAGTGAGAAGCAGTATGAGCATTAATTTACTGCAGTAGTTCTTTTTTCAATAACACACACAGCAGCAGTAGGAGCCAGCTTCTCAGATAAAGAAAGAAAAGCAGGCAACCCATACATCACATCAACCTTTTCAAACTGTAATGCAATATTATCTAGAGTTTTTTAATGGCACTACTATCATCATCACCACTTTCCCCGCACTATTTATTGCTGCAAAGTGGGAGTCGGGATGATGTAGATGCGTACTTTCTCTTTGGCTATTAAGCTTCAAAACTTGGCGATCCAGCTTTATTCTAGGAAACTGTCATCATCACTGCGTCGTGTGGTTGGTCTACTTTGTACGTGGCATGTGGCGTACGTGTAGTTGGTAAAAGACATGCTTTAGAATGCACTAATATTAGAGACATGTACTTGACAGTTTGCTGGATGGGTTTACAAGTTATTATTTGATAATCCATAATATTGTTGGTAAAACTCATTATCATTGTTGTACAATGATGTGTGATCTGAAAAAGCGAATATAGTATAACGCGTTATAAAGCAACAGCTTGTTGTTCTTGTTTGAGTGCTTTCAGCAAAATGTCGGCATCTCGGCAGATTTATCAGATAGACTGAAAAGATTCAATAATGGAATGCTATTATTTTACAGGTTTTATCATAATGTACACAAACAAAGTAAAACAACTTACAACATGTGAAGTTTAACTGATTCTCACATGACCCCAGTACATATACAGTACCTACAAGTATCTAATCTGTTCGTAGTGTCGCTCACTCCTTAAATCCGTACATCGTTACAATGCATTGGTGATATAAATGATATTCATGCAATATACACAGAAGGCCACCATTCAAAATTTCATTCGCAAATGAATTCCAAGAGGAGCTAAGCCGAATTTATAGTAAGGCTGTTAACTGGAATTGCTTTTGGTACATAAACGAAATGAGATTACCACGTGTCCATATGTATGTCTATACTGTGCATAAGGGATTTTGGAGATGATGTCACGCTTTCAATGTACGATGGAATGGTAGCAACAATGGTAGTCAAAGTTTACGTACAGTATAAAAAGAAGAATCTGATGACAATTTTGTAGCAAATGGAAGTGAGATGAAATCATGCAAGTAATGAAATGATGAAATGTCATGGTCTAATTATCAAATGATGGAGGCTAAGGGTATATACTTTCTCAGGATGAAAGAGTATACATCTGCTTTTCTAGGATTTTCAGGATATACCTACTGCTTTTGATGATTTGATAAAAGGTGATTTAAAACTATTCAAATCTACATTACAGACTAATTAATGCTTTTGCTCCGAAAATTTTCACGGATTTGGTACACGTGATAGAATTTGATTTTAATGTGTCATCATTCAATATACACTCGTATTTCTTTGTAGACATTCAAAAGTTTCCTTTCTGCTTGAATGTTAAAGCGTGGGAAATGGGATTATTAACTATGAAGAGTGACAATCCTATCGTTGTCACATGCACAGAATTTTTAGAACGTTCACTCCAAGATTTGTTTAGTTTATATTGGCCTTGGTTCACTCCAAGATCTCTGTAGGAACTAATCCAAGCTTGATAATTATCAAGCTTGGATTAGTTCCTACAGAGATCTTGGTTCACTCCACAAACCAGAAATCAATTTCTAATTTTTGCTGTTTTCATTCAATTTCTTGCCGCTTGGTGTCTATTTTTCAATTGAGCAAGGGCTTCGAAAAATCCACAGCTTTATGGTATCCTACTAAACCGAATGTACCACACTCAAAAATTAAGAAATTTTTATGGGTTTAGAAATGAAATGCCTCAATTCTAAACGCATCTCATTGTTTACATGCAAATTTAACCCATATCCAATAGGGATGTACGTTATAATACCGTGTTTGATTGTAATAAACAAGAACGTTTACGTTTTTTTCGTAACTTGTGAAAATGAGTTACCAATTCTCAGTTATTCGACTAATAGACGCGAATGCACAGTCTTCGACCATAAGCCCCTTTTAGATTCCAGTGTCCGCCCTTACTGCCACTACTGCCAGACAGTACATGTCAAGTTTTATGTAGCAAGTACAGGTGTATAGGCTCTTGATAATGGATTATAGTGTACTGTTGTAATATTAAATGCAATTGCTACATTTGGCAGAAACATAGTAATAGTTATTTATCAACGAGTCTACCTAACAGTATAATGTGCAATTATGGTTTGCAAATGGGTTAGTAGATAGATGGGAATGTACTGTTGTACAGTAGGTACTTGTCAATTGGAATTTCTGCAAGTCAAATTATAGGGATATAGAAGCATAGCAAGATTGAAAAGAATAGATGTTGTAAACTGAAACTAGATATACTAAATAATTACAATAATAATTATCCTATGAATACAAAACATGTTTTTATAATGTGAGTTTTTGCCGATGGCAATGGTGCTGCGCCGTATGCTTAAAACAAAATTTTATCTTTTATTTATAAACGTAAATGAGCATTTTTTTGTGGTGGACTCTCCCTCAACATAAAAAAATCATGGCAAGTTATGACACTGTTTACTACCAACTATTTTACTAAACGCCAAACTATAAAAGAATATTAAAGGAAATACATAGTTAAATGTTGACATTCGCCTAATCCTACTGCAGTGGCAGTATTCAGTGTTGTGTTGTGTTTATAAAAAAAGTTGAAAAAAGAAAAGCACGCAGGAGGAGGCATAAGAAAGGACATGACACATGTTGACATCGACCCAGTTCATTTATCAAAGAGATTTTGTAATGAAATGAAAGTGAGTAAAATGTCTCATCTTTATCATCATCACCATTACACCACTTTCTCCACAGCATCGCATAACCGTACGTTATTGCTCTCTCTCTCTCTCTGTGTGTGTGTGTAGTGTCGTCTTTTTTACAGCTTTGCTCCTCATGACGTGGTTCTGGTTAGATGAATACATGCTCGTCTGCTTGTCATAAGAACTAGTGATAAATTCAGAGACGAAAACTCATTCAACCGACTATAGTACAAGTAAATGTTGGTGTTTTTATATATTGTATCGCAACAGAATATTGTATATCTACATAGGTAACATGTACCTATTTTCATAAAGGCTTTTCGCTTTTACTCTTTCACTACACACACAGCCAGCAGAAGAGTATTAAGGAGGCAAAGCCTTTCGTTCAAAAAGGGTGAAATAACTAATCCACTCCGACTACCACTTTGTATTACAAAAGGGGATGCAGACGAGTGTAACGTGTGTCTGTGTCTGTATCCTGTGTTATAGCTACAATCAATTTTCTCTTCTCTCTACGGACCCATCAAAGTATATGCAGACTCTGCTCTCCACGTCGGGGTTTTAACAGCTTTTTCCTCTTTTTTTACGTACTTTTGACTAATAGTGTTGGTGGCCAGCCGTTAGGCAAGTATTTGACTGTTTCAAGATAAAATAAAATGTAATGCAGCCTATTCATGACGATAAGTATGGTAGAAAAAAGTATGAAACCATTAATAGTAGTGCAGTGTAGAGGTCTAGGATAAGAAGTGCTTTTTATTCTTAAAACTTTTTTCTATATAATCTTGCGTGTACCATTTTTCATTCAAATGGAGAAATGGTCATGATCATTCCTGTATAATTTTCAAGTATACCAGAATACAGCAAATAAAATAAGAGCGAAAAAATTACCGTGTTGCAAATGTAGTTTTTTTGTGGGGCAGTAAAAAATCCATAATTGTGGACAATGAATGAAATGATGTATTTTTCATTGTTTGGACTGCGAAAAGGAAACGGATGAACAGGATCATAAAGTGACTGACTGACTGACAGCGGCTGGTTAGTTTTTACCAGAGCGTAATAGCTCTGGCTTGTAAAAGAGAAGGTTGTAAAAAAATGTTTGGTTTTGGTTAAAAAATATTCTTTTCTGGATTGGCTAGAATGTAAATAAACCCGTTGAAAACTGGTAATAAAAATATACTGCAAAAATCACGTTGTTTTGTTGTGGTCGGAAATTTTTTTTGTTTGCTACTACATGTTTGTATGTATGTATGTATCACTAAATGTACCACATTACAGCAATTCTTGAAATCGGATGGATGAGTTTGAAACAACAAAATTTACTTTTCCGATAAATGGCTGAACAAACAAGCGTGATAAAAAAAACTTGCAAAATTGTTTTCAGTTATCTACTACTTACTGAACTTCAAATGGGTATGTATGTATGTGCTTTCGGATTGTGGTTCCCAAACTTTTAAGCACTTTCATGTTCATAGAGAACAAACAAGAAATTCTTTCTCAAAAATTGCATTGTAACATTTGTAACTTGCTTTATTTATATATCTCAAACGTTCTCTATTTCAAATGTGCTTTTTACTTCAAAAGGTGGTTTACTCCAAATGTACTTTATTATAACCGACGACTTTATTACATGTCTTATTTTTTTACTCGAGTGGGATGTTGATGTGTCATACTTTTCAACATATCCGCATGTATTAATATGCATCACCTATAAACTGATGCTGAAATATTTCCTCTTTTATAGAACCCTTGCGTAAAAGTAATATATTTGCTATTAAAATTCGCTGAATTATGCATTCTAAAATTGAAAATTATAATAATTTGAAGAAAAGTTTAATGAGTTTATTTAAATTGGCGAGTAAAAATTTGGATGGTCAATTATATACGTACAAAAGAAATCAAAGGAAACATACAGTTAAATACCAGAAAAGATATGTTTAAAAGGTTCTTTAAGAAATAACCATCCAACTTTCATAAAAAGCAACAAAAGTTTTTTTGCTGATGTTAACTAGTACAAGTACGTAATGCGATGATGATGGATAAGTGGAAAAGAAAACATGGTTTGTGTCTGGCTGGCTCTAGTTGACTTTGAAAAATGATAAAGCATAACGAGCACAATTAATAACCTCAACAAGGTTAGTCGTGCACCTGACAATGTGAACTGGCTCTGTCTAGGTTTCAAAATCCAAATCTGTCTATTATTATTACCGCTACAACTCTAAGTCTATTCTACACACTTTTACAGAGAGAGCCTGTGTGTGTAACCTTAAATTGTAGATTATTTATAGTTATAATTTATAATCATAAGTTCCTTGTAATCTTTGTACTAGTAGTACTTGGAAAATAAAATGTATTTTTATCATCGTGTTTTAAAAGCTGGAACAATGATTGTAGTAGGTAAAGACGTGTTTCCAGCATACTTTATAAGATTTTACAGATGTTGCTATAATTTGCTAGAAGACTTTCCCCTCAACTTTACAACTAGTTTTTATGAGCCATTATTAGTACCCATTTGACTTTCTGTAAGGTTTATGTACTAACCAGAAACTTGTTTTTATGAAACAAAAGCATCCAAAGAGACCAACCAAGACAAAAAACTATCAAGGCAAAAAGCGCAAAAATATTGCTTTTAGACGACTCTATCTACATTGATCGTTTATAATATTAAAGCTCCTCAAAAGTTTTTGACCAAACAAAAACTTGATTTTATAACTGTATATACGGTATTACACGCAAACTACATAACTTACTTGGACATACGGAGAAAGTCAAGTAAAAAAACAAGACGTCCATAAACTATACATTCACAAAATCAATAGTAAAAGTATATTAAATACTTTAAAAAACTCAAAGTATAACTTTCGACCTTCAACTTGTAAAGAAGATGAGGGACAGAGATAAAAGTCTCATTACATAATATTTTACCTTGCCAAACATATATATACGAATATTTACAAATAAGAAAAGTAATGTTGGCCATATTATTACGTATCATGCGTCATATACAAGCGTAGTAAAAGTATGGTTTTATTGATAGCAGCCAAAGCCCCTTTCTCCTTCTAGACGTCCGTCCGGTTGCGATATCTTCATTTGAAGAAACCAACAGCCTACACGACATCGTGTAGGAGGTATAAAGCATACCATTGTTTATTGTACGTAGGAGAAATTACATGATGGAGAATTTATTGGCACGTGTTCATGTGCCTAAATAGCAATAAAACGTATAAATACTTCAACTTTATGAGGAAATAATGACATATTTTTAGTGCACATTTATTAAAGGAAGTCAGCCATCCCCTCCCTCGACATCATTCTCTCAAACATTCATCTTTCAATTGACGTTTACAAGTGTAACAAGTCGAAAATGAGCATCAGCAGCATCAGCAATTCAAAACCAAAAAGGTAATAAAAGTAGCAGTCTTCCGAGGAAGTGCCAGTTCCGTCATAGTTTGTTCGTGTTAAAAATACCATTACCACACAACTCTCATATCATTTTGTGCACATACATACAACAGCATACAGCACGAGAAGAACAGATCACATTTGCAAGTGCCTCACGTTTTCATAGCGTATGTTGAGTTCTGGGAAAAACGACAGCACAGAGTTTATCGAGTTTCGGAAACAAACAGTTACCAAATCGCAAAGCAAGTTACAAGCTGTACATACATTTTGTACTTACCACACATGTACGTACATACGTACGTATGTAGTACATAGGCATATCAACAACGATATAAACGGCAAATTCGCAAATTTCTCGTTGTGCATCTAATCGACTTTGCCTGTCTTCTCTTTCTTCTTTCTATCTCTCTGACTAAACTACAAAATGAAATTCTTCTTTTTTTGCTCTGCTGTTGCTGGCCACTTTAGTGCATTTAACCTATGTGTATGCATGCATGTGTTTTTGTTATGCTTGATTTGATTACCAACAAGTTTTCAACCATGAACCATCTCGGAAACTAATGTTTGAAGAAATACATGTTCGTTTTCTGCATTTTCCATCAAGGTAATAAAAAATTCCGGAAGGGCACCAGTACAAATAAATACACAGAGAGAAAGAGAGAAAGAAAGAGCAGAAAAAGAAATGGTGTCTTTTCTATAAATTATTCCAAGTCAAAATACTCTTCCATGTATTTTTAATACTCAGAGCAGAATTCTGTTTACGTTTTTCAACTAAGGAATACTAAAACATGCATGCTTTTTTTACAAATGGTGAGTCACCAAAAGAAAGGCATGAAAGATAAATGGATCATGAGCATAAAAAACATACATATTTACATGCGTATTTTTTGTGTAGTACAACATACATACATACATGTGTAGTTGCATTATGATCAATCCAGTAATTCATGTGCCCTTTTGCTGTAATACAATCTGCTTAGGTATATACGTTTGTTAATAGCGAAAACAACTCCACAAAAAGTCCACACTTTCAAAAGCGCACAAAGCAAGTATACAAAAAAAACACGGTAAAATAAATACAACTAAAGAAGAAGAAAATGAAAAAGGAAGCAAAATAAAGTGCTCTTTTTCACAAGCACATTATTATACATACATGTGTTTGTTCTTTGCACTTTATAATGTAATGCTGCTCGCTCAGTAAGGTGTAATAAATGAAAAAAAGATATTCTTGTGTTGGGTAGACTATATAGAGCATGAGGACCACCCACTGTTTATAGCTATTTACCCAGATGCACAAATATTTTCACTTTCCGTTATTGAGTTTCTGTTCGCATGAGTTGAGCTTTATGTAAATAGCCCGGAATTCGTGGAAACGGAAAGGGCAAACTAAATAAAGTAAAATTCAGTATTTCCGGTCTACCGGCTTACCAAATAATACGTTTGGATTAACTGACAGAGTTTAAAATGTGAATAATAGATGATATTATTATTTTGTCGCTATCTATTGAGCACCAGTACTGCCTGTGTGCTATAGTAATCAACTTACCAATGGTGGAAACAATTGTCCAGGTAAAGTGAAAGCTGCCCACGTAATCCCATCGCGTTCGTTTCCAAATCACTCCAGCTGCGGTGGCATTTCCGTAGGCGAATAGCAGCTCATGTAAGTTATCTATTGACGGTGGCTCTTGCAAAGAGAACATGTCTAGAGAATTCAAACTACTTGTTGACTTATCTGGTACAGATGTTCTGTTAGAATTGGAATTCATTGGTTCAATGAATACACTATAGTTGCTGCTGTTGTTGCTGCTAGTACTGCTGGAATTGTATCTTCTCTCGTCACGATTAACAAAACTACCACTATTGCTACCACTAGCGTTATCTCCACTCGCACCAAAGTCTACTAGTGGTCCCCCTGTGTTAGAAGATGCATTAAAGCCGTTGGTATTGATATTGTGATTTTCCAGCCCAAATGTGATGGAATGGAGGCCAGTGAGATTACGAACGAATTGGTCATATAAAGTCTTAAAGTCATCACGGAGCTTCTTTTCAGCACTCTCCTCCACAGCTTGAAACATGAATGCTCCCACTGCGAGGTATAGGAAAAGCAGCACTGCCAACAGAATAAATCTAATATTTTCTTCTTTCATATGAAGAAATTGGCATAAGCCTGCCTGCCGAGTGGCTGTAACATCCGGGTTTGTTATTGGAAGCGTTGCCATTTTTTTCGCTTTGAGGAGTTGTGTCCCGCTTCCGTTTCCTTTTAATCTGCCTCGTGAAGCAGACTCTATTTAAATACTACTACTATTACTACTGGCTTTGATGGATGTGGAAAATGCTTTTATTGGAAAGTAAAAGTGAGGGCACTTTTTTTTATAGAAAACTGTGTATCTTGAAAATTTGTTCATATATGTGGCGCAATTTACTAAAATGATAAATTTTTCATTTTTATTCCAATTTCATAGCATCTTGACAAAAAATGAAGGATGTTTGAAAAGATGAGTTGGATACAAGTATTTAGAGTGCAGCACTGAGAGTTCTGCTGCTGACGATATTTGAACATGATTTTCAACCGTTCAAATTCAATATTATTTTTTTCTTACCCGTATGTCTGCAGCTCATGTCTATTTGATAATATTATGAAAACTGGCAAAACACTTTTTTATCTTGTCAAAACACGGGAGTTTTGAAATTGGCAATTAGTGGTACAGACATTTAATATTACGTAAACGTCATTACTCATACACTACCCCTCCAACATCAAATTACCTATTCACACTTCACTTCATTTAGTTTTAAGTCACTTTCACTAAAAGAGTTTATTCATTCACGCAAGTAATTGCACTGATTCCCCTTACAAAGTTTTCTTTCCACTTGACTTGACAGCGGCAGCAGCAGCAGCACCGAACGTAATAATTTCTACTTTGAAGCAGTAGCTCATTACATTATAATGCGGTGTAATAAAGGCAGTTATTGGAATGGTCCGAAATTGCTTCATTCTTCTTCGTCTTCATTGAATTCTCTGTATAATAGTATCCTACATCATTGCGAGTGTTTCCTGTGAATCTGAAAATCATACAAAAAAGTCATTCGCTGTTAGAAATACGCTTTTCCACTCACTGCACATATATACAAGCATATACATATTGTGTAAGAGAATAAGCACTACATAACAAGTTACTTCTTCGGAAAGGGTTCCATCAATAGAGTTGTAAAAAATCTAACTAGACATTTCGTCCAATTCCCTTATGGCATGTTGTCATATTAGTAGAAAGACTAAATACATGGTATATAATAATAATACATACATACATACAAATGCATGCGTCCATCCATTCCCTAGAAATACCCCAATAGTAAAATTAAACACGTTGCCATCCAGCTAAATGTAAATAAACGAAGCTGACGTCTTTGCTTCTTTTATACTTTCCAAACTCATCGATACAAGTCATTTACAACGTCATGTAAAAGCCTTGTTGTAAAAAGAGTTTTCATTTCATACATCCTTCTTCTTCGTCTTCTATGCTCACTCAGAGTCACTCAACAGCAGCAGCACAAGATGACGGCAGTTGTAGTAGAAGAATCAGTATAGTAGTAGTAGTTAGTAGTAAAGGCTTTTTCTTATTATTGGGTCAATAGTCAATACAAAACTCCCACAACGCTTAAAAGGAAACGTCATTCTGCATTTAATATCCGGAGGGGAAGAACAGGCAAACGGCACATTATATCATGGTGACTAAACTTTAGTTTGCTATTTCGTACCACCACCACTACTAATACAACTACCGACAAACAAAGCTCTGTATAGGTAGCCACCTTAATTTCAGTTTATTGCTGTACCTTTCTGCAGATACACACCACGATAGACACTTAAGTTTCTTGTTGTAATAATACATGATGACATCCGCACTACCATTATTTTCAGAGTGTCAAATTACATCGACATGCAATAATGCCTAAAACAACATCCGTCAAAAATAGCCGAAAGGTCAGCTCTTAGCAGTAGCAGCACTATATAGCAACTATAACTAAAGGTAAGCAAATGACAGAGCAAACTTTCTTTGTTCTCCTTGCAATCTCACATAATATGCATGCATATACATATATGCCCATATATGTATGTGTATTTACTTATTATCGTATGGGTGAGCCAAAAACACTCTTCACTGTCTTCACTTATGTATTTGCTGTTCATCCAAACACTGCTGTTGCTTTTGCTGCTGATAATAATGTGGCGATATACCTATACTAGAGATCACATTATAAGAACATTGATGTGATATTTGTAGGCTTTTATTGTGTGTGTGTGTGTGTGTGCAAAGACAAATTCAAAGTAAATATACATGCGTCTATCGGCGATAGCATCAGAGAGAGAAAGAGAGAGAAAGAAAGAGAGCGCGACAGAAGAGCCTCTTCTCTTTCTCTCTTTGCATTAAACTGAAACGCCAAAGGAGATCGCTTCACCAAACACTTTCATCATCGCCACCAAAATCCGAATGCTGTTACAACCAACCGCTGTTATCAGCGCTGCTTCTTTTGCCGACCACTACTACTACTACTATCATCAGTCAGTAGCGAAAGCCATTATAGAGAACCACATAATGTCACAAAAACAAAGTTAGGCACACATAATAATATCAAGTATTTCTTTTAGAATTAAACCTACATATTATTCAGCTTTCACTCGTGCCGTTCGAATTCCTTTCATCACTTTTGCAAACGTAGTATATATAATAGTAGTAGTAGTAATAATAATAATAAAAACCTTTCGGGTTTTCTGATCTCATATTATTACACAAGCTGCCGTTGGTACTATATAGTAGCGAGTGGTGTGGTATTATTATCATCATCATTCTGTTTATTATTGTTAATATGCATTCATGCGAGAGTAAGAGCAACTTGAAAGACAAGAAAGTTGATATAGTCATCGTCGTCGTCATAATAGATATGTAGGTGGCTACTATAATAGGGTTCTTGTAATCTAATTTGCCATTATCTTCTTGAGCCATCTTCTAGTTTCAATTGTTTGCCATGTTGGAATGATGAAAGTGGAGAATGTATGTATGCATGTATGTAGTATGTACTTATATTGTGATGTTGATGTGTGTACTTAAGATAACAGCATAAAAGACTTTTTGCTGATGCATCGTCGCATCTGTAAATATTATTTATACTCAAAGCCATCAGTTGCTCACTTGAGAGCCTCTTATTTCATTTGTTTACTATTATTACTGCTACTACTACAAAAAAATTGTTGAAATTTTCGCTTTATCCTTGTTTAATCGTTACCGGTTTTTATGTATTTTTAGAAAAGTTTGCAAGTTTTACAGGGAAAAAATACCAAATTCTGAAAAGTACGAAAACAACTTTACCATTATTTTTCACAATGTTTTTTACACAAAACCTGTCTCAAAAGCTTCATTGCGCATTGTGCACATGCTAAATGTATATCCTCCAGAATCGTAATGTCACATGGAAGAATTGACGCTTGTGTGTATATATAAACATTTTGATTATTGCACTTCGCTTGTCATGATGACGTAAAGCATAAAAAAGAAGGAAACTTTTAAAACCCAACGTATTCAAAATCCACACAGTCAACCAACTGTTTTTTTTGTTGTTGGAATGATAAACTTGTCTACACAAAACATGATGGAATGAACATCAATCCAATTTTTTTTGAAAAATGAAAGGTCTGCCTGGTTGCGGTGTAAATAAAAGGCAGGTTGATTATCACAAGATTAATTCAAGCAGAAACTTTTCATCTGCATGCACAAACAGGGCAAAATTCAAGGCGTATGCATGCATTACGATTTCTGTAAATATTATTATCATCGTGTACGCTCTCTACTACTACTACCACTATTATTATTATTATTGTTGTGTGAATATTTCTTTTTTCTACCATGCATCAAAGAGCTGAGTTGAGTGAAAAGATAGAAAATGAAATAAAAAGTATTTCTCTTTCTGCAAAGGTGCACGTAATGTTGATACACTACAACAGCACAACCCACACAGGCACACTACTGTCATGTCTCTCGGGGATAAAATGCAAAAAGTTTCTGACTGTATCCATCTCCCATTCCATTCCAAGTACATTCACATCTCCATCCATTTTATTTTATAAAAAAAAATTTCTATTATTTCAACCTGCCTTCTCTTCAACAAAAATCTACTTATACATATGTGTATAAAAAGCATTATGAAGGAAAGCTCTCTGTGTGTGCGTTCTTGCCTGAAGCCATATTACATAGACTTTTTTACATTGAAAAGACTGAAAGTAAGTTGAAAACATATTATTATTATTATTATTATAAAAAAGAAGAAAAAATTGTATGTCTGCTATTAGTAGTACTATCTTTACACTATAACGAATTTCAAAGTAATATTGAATACGGTTTTTTTCTCTGGAGCAAACAAACACAAAAAAAGTTTTTTTTAAAGAGAAGAATTCTGAACAAAAGTGTAAAACTGCAGTGTATAAAGTAGTGCCACTTTCTTTCTTTTTTTTTTGAAAAAAAATTCCATTGTAGTAGTAGTAGTAGTAAAAAGGGAAAGAAGTACAGTGTACTTAAAATGCTTCATACATTTGAATGTAGTGTACTTCATTTGTACTAAAAATGACAATCATAATAACAAAAAAGATATTTTTGTATAATATGAGCTCATATTGACTACAGATTCTCTTTATTTTATTTTATATTCCTCTGTGTTTTTTTAACCAAAAGAAATGTTCTTTCTTCTATTTATGTCAACGTAAAAATAAAGAAAAAGTGTTCCGTCGACAGCTTTTATGTTTAGAAAAAGGTGTTATTGTTAAATATTACCTTGAGGGACTTCATTACCATATTTTAGGAGTGCTATGGTATGATAAGACAAGCAACATATGAAAACTGGTGTAGAGTTAGAATAAGCAATTTACCAATGACGGGAACCACGGTTTTTTTATTTGTCATATCGGAAGTGTCTGTCCATCTACTTTGCAGCTTGGAAATTAAGTACTTGAAACATGACATGTGTTGAAGTTGGTACAGTACCAATGGTACTACGCAATTAGGAAAATAAACGCTTTACACAAATTAACATTCTGTATTTAACTAGTAGGCGGAGAAAGTTTTTACTCGTATATGCGTATGTGAGATTATTTCCGGTTTGTTGCTGAGTTTGAGTTAAAATTTTACTTACTCTGGTGAAACTGACGGCTTCCAAAAGTGTATAACAACTACCTAACAACTTTCTGGCTTTCAATAGAATAACAATAATATAAATATACTTTAAGAAAGGAGGTACAAAGTTGACTTCTGATGCAGAGTGAGCATAGCAATCTTGTTCTGTATAGTTGTAAGCCCCATTATAAAAGAATAATATCTACTACATACATAGTATGAAGTTTCATGAAACGCTGGAAATGAAATGTATTAACCTGTATTAACTGCTTTCTCCTAACATAAGCACTGTATAATGATAACAACCATATCCGAGATTTGAAGGTTGTTTGCTACGTAGTACGAAAACATTTTGCACAATTAGTTTAAACTTATCTCAAGTTTTCCTATGTGACGTATTTACTCACATTTGGAGCACACATCACAGACCAGAAATAGGAAGCCAGAAATAGAGTTCAAATTGTACTTCACTACATTATTATATAGCAGCTATGATTAAATTATTTTGTGTTAGATATTCAAAATTTTGCAGGTCTAGACCATTTACTTTTAATTGTTCCTACACGATTTTTTAACCATACATACATATATGAAATGAGCAAAAGTACGCGTATTTTTTAGTTTTAAAGTTAACTCCTGTAAAGTTCTTTCTGACAAGGATATGTCATGCTAGTCATGCATGACAGACATGTGCTAAGCACGCTAAGTAAATAAATTTTTGTTTCAAATATAGTGACAGGTAAATAATCAAACAACAGCAAAAAATAGATCAAAGACTGAGCAAGTTGATGAGTAAACCGTTTGTAAATTGATGTAAGCCTTTGTTTTGTT
>JAHZMT010003300.1:0-16619 GCA_027743785.1 Sinhomidia bicolor
TTTCTGACTAAGAGACATTAAATTGCCCAATCTAAAAATCTAAAGTTCATGTCTTAAATACCTTTAATCTACTCAGCTAAAATATCTGATTAACTATGTAATTATACATCCAGAATAAATGTACTATTCCATGTTTCCGGTTTGCCGTTTATAATTATTATTGCTTTATGAAACATTGTTCTAGATCTAGAATATTATAAAATTGGATATTCATAGGTAGTAATAGGTCCCCCATTCTCATATAGCTACCATTGTATTTTTTTACTAAACTGCGTACCTATTTATGTTTAGCTACCAGTGGTCGTAGAATCATTGAGTTGAAATGAGAATTTCTTGAATACTGCAACTGCGATTACGGTGAGTGCGATTATGGAAAACACACCTCAATACATTTAAATACTTACATAAAAATTATCAAGTTCCCAGGAGTCTGCCATTTTTACAGAAAAAAGATAATTAAGCTTCTGCTAGCGTGACATATGTGTAATGATACTATTTTAAAACAGTACTCTAAAAGGATTTGTGCCACCAAAATAATGAAATAGCATATAATTATAATTTTCCACATTTATTATACTCACATCCCCGAGGATTCATGTTCAGTCTTAGTGTGCACATCACATCCGTAGTAAAAAATCGGGTGCATTGATTTTTAAGTTTCAATAAGCAATATAAGTCTTCTGAAACAATTTATCTTTTCATGTCTGGTAAATACAACTGTATTTTAAACACAAGTACACATAAATATGTATAATTATGGCTTCATGAACATGGTGTTATGATGACAAGTGGCAATTACTTTTTTCAATTATTGCATAGTATTAAAATGTATAGGGAAACTAGATTAATCCATTCGTTTTTGTTATTATTTTTGAAGTTTATATATTTTAAATAGTTTAAGAATAAACTGAATGTAACTTTAGTACATTTAGACTTTATATTACTAACTTAAATTCAATTTCAATGTGACTTTTTTCAATTCTTGTCAAATACCCGCAGTACAACAAAAAATGTATAAATGTGAAGATTTTTTAGAGAAATTTCAGCCAGGTCAAGTCGGTGGTTAACCAGCTCAAAATTTTAAATGCATTTAGGAAAAATACAGAAAATGTAAACACTAAGAAAATAAGTACTGATGAAGCGAAATTCAATTTTAAGTAGATAGATTAATTATTTTAAAATTGAATTTCTGAGTTTTTTGTCTAATTAGTTATCCGTTTCACATCTGCCCATACGCTGTTTTTAACGATGCTGAATGAAAACAGTAAATGATGATTAAGAAAAATATGTTTCAATTAGGTACTCAGTGAAAAACCGGAAAGCGTATATGCATACAATAGATATTTCTCTCTCTCTTTCTCTAGGCGCATAATTTGCGGCGGATGTGGGTCGGAAATTACTACATTTTTGGTCTCACTGGTAGCCACCATATAGCGGAGTTTTAGAATTTATTATATAATCTATCCTTTCCTGTTTCATTTACGTGGTTTTTGGTTAAATTTCCTTTGAGCCACATAAAAAACATACAATACGCAATACATCACGAAAACACAATAAATAAAAACTACGTATATTCTTCATACCCAATTTTTCTTCCATTATTTATTGGGCATGGTCTCATAGATTTTGTTGCTGGTGTTGTTTTCATCTTCCAAAAGAAATTTGTCTTCATCGTTAATCCTTCTGTGTAAAGAATTTATACTATGCTGTACGCTAGTTGGTTTTCGTTTCGTACGTACATGCATGTGTGTATACCCATTTTTTAAATGGGAGACAAAGTGGTTTGTTATTTGTTACATAGGTAGGTAAGCTTTGTTTATGGACTAAAAAGGGAGTTGAGCAGATATATGCTAAATTGCTTTAACATACCTACATAGATTGGATCACATTTGGGAGTATTGGATGAGCAAGAAATCATGGGACTTTGTAGGTATACACGTACAAACGTACATTTCAACAAAGAAGAAAGTTTTCACATTTCCATTTCTTTGTTTACTGTTTCTCCTGGTGCTGACTGGGAAAATGTACACCACAATTTCACAAAACTTGCTGGTCTCGTTGGGAGAAAAGCCAAAAACAAGAAGTGCATATTATAGTGAGGAAACTAAAACCGTAATGCATGTTCATTTCCTCCTTTCTGGTCTAGATTCCAATGGCTTAAGTAAGCAAATTCAATCTGATTTTGTTTCTGTCTCGGTTCATGTGAAATTTTGCCAACAAAACGGAGAGAGTCAGCAGTAAGTGTTCATGTTCTATATATTATATCTTCAAAGTGTAGATTCAAAGAACTGCATGAAAATATACAAAGTTTCACTGGAACACCGAGGGAATCTCCAAAATGAAATTCGATGAAAGTAAGCTGTCAAGTGTTATTAAATTCTTTTTAAAGGTATGCCAGTTGTTGAAATACCAGTTGTTTGTGCTGGTGAACAAGCGCTTTTTTTAGACAAGTGTCATGATCATTTTCATGGAAAACTTTATTGCTATATTATGGTTTCCATAATATAATCATATAAAAATATGGTTGAAATGGAGAAAAACCGAAAGAATTTTTTAAAATGAGAGAAATTTCATTTGGATTCTATGAAACCAAATGACTTTTGATAATTTTGCGTTTTGCAACATGTATGTATGTAATTGAACAATAAACTGTTTGAAATGACTTTATGTCGTTATACGCATTTCCTTTACCACAACCTCAAACCCATCTTCCTTTTGCAAAATGAGGACTATTATTCCGGCAATTTTGGTTATTTTTCAATGTCATCTTTGCACCGCATCTCTTATGCTCTTAAAAGTTGCAGAAAATGTGCATTGTAGGTATGTAGGTATTCATTGCTATGAATTTAATAGAGTTTACTAGTATGATTTCCTCTTACATTAAATTTTGCTGACCGATTTTTTACTCCAGTGCCTGTGCATTATATATATATATTGATTTGATGACTATGAAAAACACGCATGTTTTACGGTGGCGGGTGATATTTATTTTATCTTTTCCAATGATGCAATGTAAACTGTGTATAACGTTGGGATTGTTTATATGCCTACATATGTATTCTTGCCCTGCAGTCAAGTACGTTTCAAGGTTAGAGAAAACAAAATATTTTTAAATGCAAAAGTATGTGCTGAAGATGAATAGAACTACTATTGTAAACAAAAGCATGGCAAAAGTTGAATGTAAATTATAGAGGGAATAATATATGTACATACTTGAATACTTTTGTTTTCTCTCGTTGTCTGAGTCAGTCTGGCATCGACAAGTGAGTGTTAAAAAAATAGGGTAACAGAAAAAAATCATGGTGAAAACATTACACTGCCTGTGACGTTATAAAATTTATTTTAGCCTATGTAGTAGTAAAAGTGATGCAATTAAAGTGCCACGTTTTTTTGAACACATGAATCTTAAATTTTTATAAGCCTATTAAAAATATCACAAAATACAGTAAGGTGATTTAGTAGGCATGCATAAACAGTTTTTCATAGCCAATTTCACCTTTTGTCCCATAACGAATGTTGTAGCATTGGAGTAACGAGCTACAGTCAGCTTCAAAATAAGATGTGTGTGATTTAAATATATTAGAATTCAGAACGCTCTGTTAAATTTTCACGTTTTGACGCAAGTATGGATATATGGGTTTTGTTTTTGAATAAAAAATAACTTTCCATTTTACACTCGTCGTATTAATTTTTATTTTTATATAAGTATGGATATGGCTCACTTTGTGTATACAACCTTCCCAAGTAGGTATATTATATTAATACCTACCTAAATATTCAACAAATTTAAGTACATACCTATTAAAAGTACTAAAAGGTATAAGTGGAAAGTAATGACCCGCAGTAAAACGTGAGACTTAAATAAGTCTATGGAATGAATAGCGGATTTGTATTGGTTCCAATACAGTATTAGTTCCAATCTGCCATAGTCGTCCGTAATTATGTAAACTTTTATATCAATCTATTCATATTTTATTTTTGAGTCTTTTTGGTTGTATCTAGAAGTCCTGCATAGTGTGCATAGGTAGGTTTTTTGGTATTTCCCAGTGCGTTGCCGAAAGCATGTATGCATATATATGATTCTTCATTTCATCAAACATGCATACATGTTGTAAAGTTGCAGTAACAACATATTCTACCTACGACGCTGAAAAGTATGAGTCCAGAAAGATTCTGTGTAGAGAAAGACCTATGTAAAGATCTGCGGTGTGTTAAATGTATATTATAGAATCAAGTGAATCTTTCTAATGGCCGTCGTAATCCTTTCTGAACTATGGAAATATTGGTATTGGTAATGGAGATACAAACAGTTTTTTTTACTGTCAAACCCAGAATTATAAAACATAAAAAAATTCAAATATACAGACGGACACATATACAATGAAAGCTAATAAGTAGATTCACAAGTTTCGACACACGAAATAATTATTATTTCATTATTACATACTTGCATGTGTGAAGCGCAGCTATTCAACCGTTACGGAATTAATATACCTACCTTATAATAGCCTACTACAAAAGTCAACCAAAAACCTCCATCGTTTCAGTCAGAAGAATGTAAAGAACAAAACCTACATACAATCTACCTACCATATTTTGCCCCTAGCAGCAGCACAGTAGTACTGGTACTCCGAGTCTGGCGTGCTTACTTACGTGTTAAACATTATCCTGGTAGCCATTTAAAGTTCATATTTGTATTTTACATTGAGAAAGAGAAGTTTTTAACCTAGCGTATCAGTTCATTACAATCACAACTTCCTTCTTGTTTGTCAAGGTCAATTGTGAAATCCTATGCTGTGCCTGGTATATAAACTGTGCACTTTCACATTTTATTCACTGGAGCTGGAGACATTGTATATATTATTATTACATGTTATCGACTTCTACTTTTGTTATGATTTATTTACAAAAACCAGTCAAGTAAGAATACTCCCCAGCTGCTGTCACCAAACTTCCGCTGTCACGCAATACAAATTGCATTTCAGTTATGGCAATTTAGCAGCTGCGGAAATATACAGCTATCAGCTAACAGTTGGTGTACCCATACACATGCTAGACAAGTTTGCTTATCGTGGATGAAATGTTGGCGCAAGAAACGTAGCAGAAAAACTTTATAATCAAACTAATCGGAAGTTACACTCCATGGACAAAACAGAGCTTAAAAGCAAAAACTCTATTTGCCCCACTTTAAGTGAACTACATAAAACGAAGATAAAATTGCTTATCGAATGCAGATAGAGCAAAATGTTGTTGAAACATAAAGGATTGCTGGAATTTTGGCATGCTCATAAAATTTAGAGTGAAAGCAAAACACTTTCCTTTGCTTCTTGTCAGTTTCATGCATATACACACATACACATCATCATCATCCGATCATGATGATGATGATAAAGATGACAAGGCTAGGCTGCAATTACCGATCCGATTTTGATGCTATGCACTTGTTTTTTACGGCAAGAACTGGCTGGTAAGTGGTGTCTTCAAGGCTAAATTAAATGCATGCCATATAATAAAGCCATGACTATTTCCTAGCTCTCTATCTATTCGGCTCAGCAGTCACTTGTAGTTTTTATTGCAAAGCATTACTTCAATCTTTTTGATGATGCGACGAAATAAATTCCAATCAAAAGAAAACGAGGACAGAAATTCTTATCAGTTGTTTCATAATAGTCCAGGTTTTATAGAAAGTGTTTTACTCTGCTGACAAAGATTAAATCGTAACAAGATGGAAGAAATGACATGAAAAGGAAAGGATGATATGTTAAAGCTTTTTTGATGCCTTGTGATCATTTGCTCGTACTTTTGAGAACGAGAGAGAGAGAGAGAAAGAGAAATAAAGAGAGTAAAAGTGGAGGTCAAGTCCAGCTGTGCACAATTCCCACACTACCTACTCACAACCAACAAAAATTCCTTTGAAACGTCTTGGAAAAATGTTTTTGAAAAGAGAAAACTCAGCTCCTTTTCGTGTGGAAAAGAAAGCATTTCTTTTTTTGTTGCTTTTATGGTAAAAATATATATAAGATATACGAAATGTAGGACTTTGTATAATAGATATTTTATTTTCGTGGGTACATCATTGTACCTTTGTGACCCAATATGGCTACTTTTGTCAGTATGTGTTTACAACCTTTTCAGTAGACATTATTACAAAGCGACATTTTTACTGGAACCCTGTCCAAAATTCTGAAATGCTCTGACGGTAGTCTTTGTATAATTTCATTTCTGAAAAACCAACAACCATGCAAGATTGTTCTGTGCATTTTGGCACAAAATTGTGCATCATCAACAACAGCCAGCCAGCCAGCTAGATAGACACATATACCTAGACGTTTTTTTATCTTGCAAACGGGAAAAGTTTTTGCACCAAAATCTCTCTTGGAAAAGAAAATATCATGCCCATTTCTTCTCTCAGAGAGTTCAAGTTTTTCTCTTAAAAAGTAAAACATTATTTCCAAACACACCTCTACAAGCACGTAATATTCACGATTTATATCCACTTTTGCTCTCCACACTCCCATTCATAATTACTTTTCTGGTTGTACAAATGGAAAAAAGAATGCCTGAGTGAGAAGGAAAGAGAAAATGTAAAAAGCATGCAAAAGAACCGTGCAAAAAACGGCGTGGCACTAAATGACTATCCTTGAACATAAATAAAGGACGTTAAAGAAAAATTCTTCTTTTTTCTCTCCGCTCTATATTATCTTTTATCACATTTTTCTAAAAATATGAAACGATAAATATCTTTCTTTTTTGTGCTCATTTTTGCTTCTTGAAGTTTTACACACGACACGACAAACCGAGCGCCATACTGCATTATATTGTATTTTCTGTATCTTGCTCTATAAGTGTCAAATACAGAAGCTCAGCTCAAGCCTAAAAGTTATAGAAAGAAAACAACATTTAGCTACAANCTATAAGTGTCAAATACAGAAGCTCAACTCAAGCCTAAAAGTTATAGAGAGAAAACAACATTTAGCTACAAAATAAGTTTTAGTTTTCTCTTTCTCAAGAAAAATAAAATATATACCTTTTTGCAAAAAAGGTAACTGCTATCTAAATCTTCAAATAATTTGTGGAAGGAAGAAGTGTGGAACAGCTTGCATTGCAAGGAACTTTGTAAAATGTAATAAAGCTTTCATGCATGTTGCTGTGAAAAATACTATCAAATATGTATTTTGTATATACGTAAACTGATTTTGATTTATTTTCGTTTTGTACCTATTTAATTTTAAACTTCGAGTCTTCCTAATTTAGCACAAATTCTCTCGCAAATATTTATTTTTCGAACATAATCTTTTGTTCGGAAAAGATGAAAAGTTAGTCATCATGGGCCATTAAATTTCTAATATATTGACTTCTGTAATTTTGACAAGATTAGGAAAATGATGAAATTAAAAAATATATAATATAAAATATGTTGATAAACTTACTATACCTAAAGTAGAATTATTAATTAGGTTTTTGATTAAACTACTGAATGCAATAAAACATGAATAAATAATAAGACATGTAGCGAAAAGGCATTTGGGCTGACATTGCCATTTGCTATATAGTTGAATTGACAACAACCCGTTTCCAGATTTGGTTAAATATGGAAAAAGTGAAAAACTTCTATTGTATTATTCTAATAAGATGTGAATGTAATTTCATAAAACACATGCAGTGCTCTTTAGAATGTGTGCCTCTGTACTACTTTTGTATTTGTACGAATATTTCACTAATTAATATGCACCAAACTTTTGTGTAGTTGTACGAGAATATAATTTATTATCAACGACAGGCATTAAAAAACCTTGCATATTGTTGAAAATCTCATTAGTCATCTTATGGTTAGTTGACGTTTTAAGGGAAAATGAATTTATCTGCATGAACTACTAAAATATAAATTAAAATAGGTAGACATTACTAAATAATATTTCCTCGTGAATTGGCGTGCACGTTTTTAATAACGAAATAATTACAACCATACTACAAGTACAAAAGGCAAGCAATAAAACCAACAATAATACAAACTTCGTAGACAAAAAAATATTCTCTTCATTTTGTGAGTTCTCATTTTATCAATAGAAAAAAATAAGCGCTTGCCATATATTGAATACAATTTTTCATTCTCCTTTCTATTAAACTATTAACGATACGTAAATATATTGGTCATTAAAAGTAGAATAGAATGAATTTGATTAAGTGTGTTCTTAGAATACTTTGCATAGAACAAACTTATAAAGCCTTTGAATGAAGACATACTCTAGAAAGACGTGTGGAAGACACAAAAGAGTTGAATACTAATTTATTGTTCCTTTTAAACAGCAAGAATACGGTAGAGCGCTGTCTGGTATTTTGGACAAGTTATATAAAATAGAAGGTTTCATACAGCTCATGCATGATCTCTTGCTAAGCCTTGATAGGCATGAAAGACGAGTGAAAGTCGAATATGTAATAAACATAAAATATATTATATTATCAACTCTTTACAAGGAAAATAATCGTATTCTATATACTCCCTGGGAAATAACAATCGCACGAAATTGCGCTGGCATGAATTGGCATTTCAAGTACAAGGCTGTAACGGTTTTTATTGTGAAAAGAACCGATGATCGGTATTTTCGTTAAGCCCATTACGCCATAATGGGTTTGCTCAAACATACATAAGCTTAGGTGGATGAAACACTACACGTTGTACAAGGTAATTCTAGCCACAAAAGCCGTACTCTGGGAAAAGACACTAGAGAGTAGAAAAGGAGATTGAAAGGCAGCGGAAATTTGTGTTGAAATTCTCTTTGATTGAGATAGACATAGGCAGGCATAAAAGTTTGAATATTTGATTTGTATTGTATTATTTGCAAGCATGTTTTCAATTCGCTGGTAATTTGCTTTGCTGGCACTGCGTTTCTGGATTCTGGATCTGACGGGTGAATAGAATTCCACTTTGTTTGACATTGAACATGCAGTTCCACTCCATTTAATTTCTACTCTAAAGGAAATATGCATTTGCTGAAACAATTGGGACGAACGTGCTAAGGAATATGCTTTTATTATAGTATATATAGTAGTAAGTTACTACATAGTTTTTGCGAGTAATGTAGTTACCAGTTCGCGAAACGGTTAGGTGTTGGAACGGTGATAAAGAGAAAAGGAAAGGTTTATAAAAATTGATGACGATGTTGGCGTGGCATGGCACTCTACGAAAATAGAGAAACGAAGCGATCATCAGCGTCAGAGTGGAATCATCAGTAGCAGCAGATGAAGTAGAAACTCTTGTTAATAGCGCTAATAACCGTATTAAAAGTGAAAAAATGCTACGTGTAGCAATAGCAAGCAGACAAGAAAGAAAACACTTTGCTTCAATTCTTTTGACCTTACTGAATGTAGCACTGCATCAAGGTTGTAATAACAGAATCGTATTAGATAATGAAGTTTTTCCAGCTTCCATTTTCGGCCAAATTGGCAAAGCGTTTAAAAATGTGTTGAGAAAAACGATCTACTGTATTATATATATATTGACTGAGAAGGTAAAAATTGCAATGTAGGCATGTACATAAAAGCACACATCTTTCAGTGCAATGCGAGCACAAGACACAATGCTATGATTCTTGAAGAAGTGCTGTGCAAAGTTGCGTTACAGCATATAAGATTAAAAGTCAAACACATTATTTTATTCCGTTATATTGAAAAGGACTTTGTTTTGCTAGTAAAAATTCATGTGAGCAAACATACCTACTTTGCAACTCAGCAATCAAATTCGAATAAGGAAACAAACTTGCTGAGCTAGGGCATTCGATGTCAACATGACGGAATTGTACTTTGACTTTTGCTTTAAGAGTACAAACAAAAATATACAAAAGTATGCTTGAAATAACAAATAACATCATGACTTACGATTAGCTAGGACGTTTTTATATAGCTTTGGTTATAGACGTTTGAGACTGTTTTCCGTATTGAAGAATAATATCAAATATACTGAAAGCAACTTGTATTTTTGCGACACATGTGAATGTGAGTGTAAGATTGGCGTACATACAACCTTAATAACAAAGATACATATTGAAGCAAAATACGAAAACAAGAAAATCTGACGTGCGTTTCATTTCACAAGACCTGAATGACTCATACCATCCATAACAAAATGTATTATTTGTCATCGTCGATACCTACACAATTCTCGTCGTTATAACTTGTAACAGTAACATCTTTATAGCAAATAATATTGCTTTGCGTATCAGTTGAATTCAAAAAAATCCCAAACACTAGTAACTCATTTTATTCCTGCTTTATCGTCAGTAATATTTATATGCATGTTTATAAATAATTGCTTGAATAAAGAGAACAGGAAAGTGTCAAGCACAGTATTACAAGCTGCATTTGCAGTTGAAATCTAGATAAATTTGAAAATTTTCCTACGAATCTTACAACAAATAATATTTGTAATCTGGACTCTTTTTTATTTTCGTTCGTTAATTTTTTGACGCATAAAACGCTGCTGTTAAATGATTATAAAAGTATTTTGCATTTACTTATATAAATTTCTAAATTATAGCAGCATTTTATTATTTTCTAAAATTGTATAAAATGGTAAAATAATGGTGCAACAGAGAAAAAAGCTTTTAACAGCATTAATATCTCACCATACTACATTCTGTATTCTGATGGGAGATGTAAAGAATGTAATACAAAAGGAATAAATAATAACGGTCTTAGAAATCAGAGATAAAAAAACGACACTATAAAAGCGCCTCTACCTTTTCTCCTTTCGTTGCCTTTTTAGAAAAAACTAGAAGGTATATGACATAAGCTTAAGCTTGTACTCTATAGGTACATAAGAATGCTGAGCATATAGCACGCACGGGGGTATAAAAATGATTATCATATTTATGTAGAATTTTTCCATGTTTCTTTGTTTTATCATCACCATTCCCTGCGGTAGCAATTCTCGCATTCAACGCCATTTGAAAGCATGATCTTCTATAGAACAGAGATGAACTGCATTTTGAATGTAAAAAGTCTATAGCCAAAGATTAGCCTTTCTTTCCGTTGAGAAAAGGATGAAAGTTGGAATAATAATAATGTTGTGTATTATCTACTACTGAAAGTGTGTTTGAAAGTAGGTTCTTTAGGTCCATCCTGCTGAAAAGAAGGTTTGGTTTTTTGGTTGTGGATTGTGGGGTAATATTACGTAAGTTTAGCGTAAAAACTATGCAAAGCTTACTGTATACATTTGGACACTATTTCATTTCATGGCAAACATAGAATGGCTTATATGCAGTATGCATGCACAAAGTTGTATAAATGTCCTTTACAACAACACACATATGATTTGCTGCTGCTGCTTACACTGGCAAAGTGAAAGTGGCATTTCTGTTAAACCGTGGCATTTTTTTGTCTGCATTCGCAATTTGCCATTGCCTTCGCTAGCACCTCTTGAAACAACCCCATGCATGCAAACAAACTATCATCATCATCATCATGATCACTGCTATCACTGCAACATCATCTGCTGTTTTCTTGTATTTCCTTGTGCTGTCGTACCAACTCCAATGCCACATCGAGAAACGCTGCTACCACTACTGCTGCAGTCAGTATTGGTCTCACATCCGCATGCGTGTGTGTTCTAGTGGTACGCTGGTGTCGTAACTGTACACACGTTACCTCCACTCCACCACTGTTCCCAGTCAATGTAGGTATATTCCAAAGAGGAAAAAACGGTAAATGTTCCTATGCACATGAAAATGCTGCTTTTTTGCTGCTGCTGCTGACTACTTGATTTTGGCACGTAGAATGGAATAATATCGTGCTCTTGTTATAATGTAATGCTATCGTCTTCCACTTTCATGGCTTTTTGTAGAGAAAAGTTTTCAGCTTTTATGTGAATGTACGTGTGGCTCTTGAAGCCAGAACCAGCCTGGTATCAGCAGGCAAAAGAGAGAAATTTGAAATGAAATAAAAATATTGCTAGCAACACAATCACAATCCTACCTTGTTATCCCATCGTTATCATGTTCGTCTTTCTTTAACCTTTATTTTGTGAGAGAAAAGGACAATAGTAATAGTACCAAAAATATTCAAGTTTTCTGCAAGGTCACTTTAAAAAATATCTCGCTTAAATTCGCCCAATTGTGAGTTTTCGTGCCATTGAACATCATATCATCATCATCATTCTCACCATAGCTAAATAAACTGTGTTGACTCGCACAACTCTGGTGCATTCGCTTGAGTATCTGCAGTGCATCATCGACAATTATTGTCACAACTGCATTATATGCACTTCTCTACAGATTCACATAGCTCACTGCATTAGTAGACGTATATAGTATTGTTTTAAATATACATATCCAATTGTGAAAAACTGTGTGCCAGTGTGATGATCCCGACGTATTATTTGTCCAGGACCTGCATTAACAACAAATTTAACGTATCTTCTAGTTGCTTTCCAAGCAAACCCGTCGTAGGTTTTGAGTAACGCTGAATGCAAGCACATAAATAATTGTGCAATCTTAATACGTAAACATGTTGCAAAAATGTCTTGCATCATAAAAACAATACAGTAGGGGTCTACTAAAAGTAAAACAACCGAGTTTACTTCACATCTTATGGTTAATCTATTTAGAATTGATACTACCGTGACTATAACTTGACTCAATTTCCCTATTGATGTCGAATGTACTCGAATGAATCATTGTTCCAACTTTAGAAGACGTTATACTCGACAGGGAAGAAATAGAAATCTTTTTGGCAAAAACAAGAAATCCATTAACAAGTCAGAGATGCTCCTGAATAATATAACTACTGACTTGTCTTTGTGCTTAAACTATTAAATGGAGATAAGAGAGGGAAAGAGGTTGATGCTGTTGGGAGTCACCTTAGTTTGTTCTTTTTCGCATGATCATTTTTTATGCCTTTACAAGTGACAAGTAAAAGAGACTGGGATCTACTATCTATGCAATTTCAACATCTTCTTGGATTCCATTGTGGTTACTTGTGCCACCACCAATTGGCTGTGCTGGATTAAAAAGATAAAGTCAGTCAAGTTGTGTCAGTGCAGTTTATATGAACGAATATAAGTACATACGAATGCATACACTCAGTTTATAATTATTTGCGTTTCCACTTGCCAATGGAATAATAATAAAAATGTGATGTGCTATATTTTTTAACATTGCAAGTATGTAATAATCAGTGCCAACTAATTTGGTCTCGGAGGATAACGGTGAGGAAGATCCCAGTTTCTAGAGCAAGCAACGAAAATTTATTACATGATGACGAAGCGCAGACATAAATAAGCTAAGTCATTTATTATTATTATTATTCCTTTATTCTTTCATCATCCAATAACAAACACAAAGACAACACTCTATAATGCAGCCAAAGTTTATCATCAGAAATTAATAAAACTTGGGTGATAGATACAAGCAAGCGAGGAATCTAGACATATAGCAAAAACTGAATTGAACACATGCTCATCAACATCTTTCAAACCAAAGAAGAAAGCCTACCGATGATGATCATCATCATGGACCATGGTGTTGCTGAAAAGGATTCGATATAACGACCAGCTGTAATGCAAATACACAACAAATCTAAATTGCAATTTGAGCTATGAAAACTTCAAGTCTCTTTATTTGCTACATCCGTTCTGAAGACGCTGGTAGAAAAAAGCCACTTATTCAATGATACCATCCATCCAACAACATCTACAATCCATACGGAACAAACACACCACGCAAACATACTTTCTACTTACCCATCTTTACCCGTGAACACACTACACACACACACACACACAACAAGAAACTTCATGCAGACGACAGCAGTTTAACTAAAACATGCTTCATTACACTTTTTCATCACCGTCACAAGCACATTATTTTCCCATTGCGAGTCACACTAACATGCTATTAGTAGTGTAAGCGAGGAACAAGAACACATGAGAAAAAATATTCCTCGCGAGACGCGACCTTTATTCGGATGCAAAGCTACTACTGGCAAGCAGGAGCATGTTTGAAATAAATAGCTGCATAATAGATAATCAAATGTTGACGCATGCATACATTGCAATTCTGCATACAAAACAGCATCTCATTTTACTTGCAACTTTATAATATGTGGCATCAACAGCGAATATTCTAGAAACAAAGTAACTAGTAAAAAATGTCCAACACGCGACTAAGTATCCTTGTTGATCATTAAATTGCATAAAAAATATAAAGTTATTTCTTAAAATTTACAAGCTCACGGTTACAGCATAACTGATTTAGTAATGATAATATATACTCTAAAGCATATTGTTAAACTACTCAGTATATTTAGAAAATATACATACAGTAAATAATATAGTACATTTTTTAGCTACATACCTACATTTTTGTAGAAAAAAAATATTGTCAACTATAGACTTGTGTCAACTCATAGGCTGACTTGGCCACTGCTCAACAGCGCATCTATTCTATATAGACATTCCTGTTCATTTTTAATGATTTCTTTTCCTGTGAATTAAGCCAAGTTCATCTTGTGTCGGTTTCATTCTCGCAGAAGAACAAGGAAAAAACTGGCGTCATTTTAGCGTTAGGGCGAGTTAGACGAAAATAGGTTTATATCACGTGTCAGTAAAGAGGAGTTTAATTTAATTACGAAAATTATTGTTGTTGCTGCAATTTGCCACCTACATATACGGGAATCGTTGCTGAACACAGACTATTAACTTCTGTCACACAAAAAAAGCTCTATTCAACCAAAGAAATTATTTTACCAAGCTAGTCCGAACGAAACAGACACGTTTACACTGTCTACTTTACATCATCATAGATTTACTTTTCCCTAAAGAATTCAAAAATAAATTAAGTAGTTCCCCCCGATAGGTAGCATACTGTTACAGTGAAATTGATTGCCTAAGGGAAAATGAGAGTATATGGGAGTTGGTGAATAATATTAATAGTGAATTTGAAAAAGGTTAAACAATAGAAGTATAATCATGAACTGTTGTGAAGTTATTACAGAGACAGAGGACCCATTTTGAAGAAGATTGGTTTTGGGGATTGGGAATCCTATTATAGAACAAAATTATAGCTTTTTAGTTCAATTATTATTTTTTCTATTTTACTCTCTATTTATTGTCTGCAAATTTATTCTCGTCTAAAATAAAGTTCTAAAAAATCATTGGACCGGTTGCTTTTTTAAGAGAGAGAAAAAAGGGGTGAACTCTGTATTCTAAGAAAAAAGTTTATAAATGCCAGCAAAAAGTACAACGACAAAAGCATTATAAAGTGATATTACATACCTACATAATTGCAAGTAAAAGTCAATTTTTCCCCTCAGAAAGTACACTTTTTGTACGCACTTCCATTCTAACTTATTTCTTATTACGTATTATATTGTAAGCGTTGAATCGCCCCAAGACAGCAAAAATTCCTTCCTGTCTCTTTTACTCAGAACTTTTTCCTATTATTGCATTACTCCTAGCTTTGATCATTTTTACATGGATAATTATAATTTTTGATTTGTGATTGATCTTGAGTGTCCGTTCGAAGCGTTGGCATATTTAAAAGATTTATAACATAAACATAGGTAATTATCTGTTTTTCAACTTGTTGTAGTAAGTTATTATATCTCACTCAAGATTGATAAAAATGAAGATGATGACAAACACATAAAAACTAGGTCAAATTATGGATCTATCATTAAACTTGTTAATTAGTCAGCAGTAAAAATCAAAGAAATTATGCCATCATTGCAATGTTAAACGATTAGTCAAAACATTAAGACTTGCATCTCATATGTGTGATTACACATATATAAAAACAAACACAAAATTTAATAGGATGCTCTAAACCTTAAAAATTAAGATATATACTTATGCAACACGCGTTAAACAAAAGAGCAAAAGCTCTTTAATAAATGCAAAACAATAGAGAATTTACTTGTTGTCAATAAAAAGCGAGAATACTTTTATTTGTCACTGCAAATCGTAGTAATAAATAAAATCTTATGAGAGAAAATATAATAGCACGTCATAAAATATAACAGCAATTTGGTTATCATCTCTCATTTGCAAACAATTTATATAATATAATATCATCTGTTATCAGGTTCTGAACCAGTTGAATTGACTAGAGTGCATAGTTGGCGATGACATGTTGCAGTGAATTTGTAGCAGCGTAGTAGTAGTAGACAGTAGACACAGTGGCAACGACAAAAGATAAGAGTTTAACATGGTGTCATAAAATGAGTTGAGTGAGCGTTCTTCACGTTCATCATCAGTCAGTCTCCTTTTTCAGTAATTACACTAAGCATGCGTACTGTGAATGTGAGGTCGTGAGGATTAAGTGCATTTTTTGCACAGTATCCAAACAAGAAAAAAATATTACTCAAGTGAGAAAGTTTTCTTTATTAGTTTTTAATCGTCAACTTATCTCCACATAAAAGTATTGTCTTAATCTCAAAATATTTGAGAAAAACGGTCAAATAAACTGCGACTTGACATAAACTTTAACATACAAAGTTTCACAAGTTTGTCTAGACTTGTTTGGATGTGTGTTGCATTACATAACAAGCCTATTTTTGGGATATACCTAATTAAACGAGTTCAGCAGTCTTTTTTACGCATATTGAAAACATTAATTGTGCATTGA
>JAHZMT010003301.1:0-17695 GCA_027743785.1 Sinhomidia bicolor
TATCTATTCACTACCTACATACATACATATTATTATACTCATTATTCTCATCATCAGTTTTTTTATTATTGTATTTAAGTTGGTACTGCCAGAGAGCAAAGCAAAGGATGTTGGTTTGTTTGTAAAAAAATATCAAAAGTTGTAAGGTACACATACATTTTATGCACATTTACACAGCAGCAGCAGCGGCAGCAGAAAAAAAAGTTTTTTTCTCTCTTCTTTCTTCGCACAATCCTCATCATCATCATGACTTTTTTAACCACCATCATAATAATACCACACAGGACAGAAGATGAAGGAAGGATTACATTCTGAGTAGAAGGATGATGCAAACTCTTTTTTATTTTTATTATTATTTTTTTCAGAGTTTATACATGTACACAAGTAGAGAACAGGAATATCACATGTGAATACCTATACCAATCATTGTAATCTCGTTTATTTGCTCATCATCATCATCGTCGTCGTGATCATCGTCATTCTGCTGTGAGTGTGAGTGTAAATGCAGGCTCATATATAGAAAGAAAAGTTTAAATGTTCATCATCATCATGATGAGTGTAGGATCACAGGATTTATCACCGTCAATATACATATATGTACCTATACATATGCATACCATCTTCCATTGAACCACCACTGGCTCATCGTTTTTTTGCTACATCCTTCTGTTTTTTTACTTCTTTTTCTCTCTCTGGCTACTTTTCACAATGAAAGTGCATATAGTGGTAGTAGTGGTGGTGGTGTGTCTGTGTGTACGTGCTGCTTTTATGATCAAATTTTTCCCGATGAGAGGTAGTAAGCAGCAGCAGTACATAGGAATTAGGAACTGATGTGCATGTAGGGATATTACAACAAAGTATGATTGAAGTAGGTATGCATACAAATTCTAACTAAAACCGGCCATGTAATAGCCTGCTTGAGCTGCTGTACTCCTACTACTCACATCATTTCTCACATTGGTACCATTACTACACTCACATACATACATGCTATTATATACCATACCATAGACCCCGTTGTTTCTACTTACCCTGCTCCATGTTTTTTTTGGATTTCTTTGTTAAAATGATGAGACTCTGATGATGACTCAATACATACAATCAAACACAAACAACATTTTTTTATGCAGACCTCTCTCTCTCTCTCTCTGCATATTATTATTATTATTCAATATATTAGGTATGCATGCATGTGTGCTTTCATATATAGAGATACATTTACCATAAGGTAAAAATATAGAAACATTTCATAGATGGGCTAAAATACATCTTGTGTGCGTAGTACATATATCCCCAGATACTCTTTTTCATGGAACCTATTTATCTCTTTGCTGCTACCGCTGCTGCTGACTGAACTTGGCTTTGGATCTTGAAAAAAAAGTTACTTATCTTCTCTCCACTAATCTAGCCAATATGTTTTTTCTTACATGAAGCATTACAAAGTACTTTTTTACAAGAAAGCAACTTGATGTGTTTGCTTGCATTTGACACTCTGTCAATGCAATATTATTATTACATGTACTTTATTTCTTTTGCAATGCTCTGCTCTTGAAGTATCCATCCGTTGTAGTAGTACAACTACCTACAAATTTCTCGTCCTTTCAGATCATTATCGCCAGCATCATCACGTAGTAGAGAAGAGCTATTCGTCTAAAAAAGATTACATGTATGCAAACGAAGAATATACACGCTTAATAATAATATATACAGACGTACTTTTTGTCCTTCAGCAGCATCAGAAAGATGCATAAAAAACGACAACCTCTTCTTTTAGTTCTTTTTTTTCATGTGATGAAAACAAAATTCCATGCTAAACAAAAGTTGCCAACAGCTCGTTGAGACTAAATGTGCTAAATTTGAATTGTATTCTAAGAAAGTGTCAAAATATATTATACACTGAGGGACTACACATTTTTTTCGCTGACAGCAATAACCTCTTGACGAACATTTTCCGCTGTACAAATCTGTCTCATTATTATTCCAGAGAGGGTCGCATTAATTCAATTTTACTGGTATCAATCCAGTCAGTAAATGTTTCTCAGAGTTTTTTTTGCGGAAATTGAAATGACGATTCACTTTTTATATTTTTTTAATCGTACATACTACCAATAACAGTTTCTCCGACCCTGTTTTGATGACAGTCAAACAAAGAACCCTATTATTTGCTCAATTTTCACTTCCTGTGAAATGTCAATCAATAGCGCGGCTTGCTTTATATATCTCTCCGTATACAGAAAAAGTTTAAAGTGTTTGCTTGCGCATCAACCGTAATCAGTCAAAAGTTAAACCTCTTCAACTAAATATAAAATTGTTTTGAACAAAAGTGTTTTTATTTCCTGCTTTTCTGTTTAAGTACAACAGAGAGTATTACCTATAAACTTAACAGATACATACGTATATGCAAGTCCTTGTGAAGATAAGCGGTCGATCACGTTTGCAACTTTTGACACATATGCTTGCATCCAAGATAACAAGCAAACAATAACCAGTACCAGAAAGTATCCGGTTAAAGAATAAACTTTACACCTACATAATGTCACCATCCCTGTCGTCACCCACACCTTCACCTTATGTAAAAAATAGTTAATCAACTTTTAACTGTTTTTATTCTCGATGGTACATTCATGGAAATAAATCAATTCTACTGACATTGATGGTTGGAAATCAGTTACTATTTTTTCCATTGGTGTCATAAGGTTCTACGAAATGGAATATACCTATGTATATATAAGTATATGTATATATATGTACATTGGCTCTTGAAATGTAATATCTCGACCAAACAATGATAAAAATGTCAAATGAGACGCTTTTCCAACAAGATTAAATTGGTCATTAGTGAAAACAACAACCAAAAGTTTCCATTATAAAACTGAAAGCAAATCTCTTTCTCTCTCCCTCTCTTTCGGCCATATAATGAACATCTCATTTCTTGGAACTGTATAATGAACGATAGCTCTGAAATGTAAGCTTCAATTTGTAAAGATAATGGAATGAAAATAGATGCACGCAGCACAGCAGCCAACTTTCTTTTTCAAAGAAAGATAATACCTAACTCATTTGCCGTTGTTTTGCTGCCTCTTTGTTTGTGACTACCACTACTACTCTAGTTTTATGGAAATCCCAACCCCACATATTGAACTTTACTGCTCTCATTCCAACAAAGTTGGATTTTAGCTTCCATGTTTCATTCCGTGATATTGTATTACCGTCAAGCTAACCAAACCTCATCGTAATTCCCCATGCAATATGTACGCGAACATGTATTTAAAATATGATGTTGCCATATATAGCCATTCCTTTTCCCTTTGTTTTCTCCTGCCTGTCATCCCGTTTCTTCTGAAAAAAAAAACTTTATGAAACCTTACATGATCCTATGTATACATACATATGCACCAAAGCTTAAGCTTTCCAAATTGTATAAACGGATGTTTGGTTGTAGTCGCTTCTGTCTATCAGGTTTTCCTTGATTTTCTGTTACAACATCATATTATTCCAACCAACATAAAACACAACTCTACAAACTTGGCTCATCGTTCTATTTACACCATGAACATCTGAGAGTGTATTACACACTTAAAATTTCGGGTTGGCAACTTTCCTGCTACATGTGTCTCAATATTGTGCATATACAATACACAGGTTTTTTGTGTTTATTTACCTCAGATATACGTTTTCAAGATCAGTTTTTATCATCAGGCTATAAAAACAACACTTTGTCACACTGCACTAGCCGCAGTAGCAGTAGCTAGCATAGCATATTAACACAAGTTTATAAACAAAAGAGAACGGGAAAGCTGTACTAGTTTTGTTTTTATGGAACACATCGTAGTGTGCTGGTAAAAGCGGGGCTTTACCAACAACCCGTATAATAATAATGCTCCAGTAAAAAAAATAACTAATACTCATAATACACATTTTCTGTGTACCTACATGTTTCTTGCCACAATAAAAAGAAAAGAAAGGAAGGAGAAAAAAAAACAATCTCCGGGTTTTTCTAGCTTATTCGGAAAAGCATGTATGGTTTCAGCTATTTCATATTATGGTATATCCGCGTATAGTTAGTTGGCAATACAGTATAACTTTTTTTCGTTTCTAGCATGCTGATGTTTTTATTGAGGTATTTCAGTGCAACACTGTAGTACACTGCTCTACCAAATGTTATTATGCAACATTTAGGCTGACATATTGGCTGTCGGTAGTATATTATGTAGGCATGTGTGTAATAATGAAATAAAACACCAACCAATGTTAAGCAACACAAGGTGAGGGTGGCCATAAACCTGAACCTGAACTCATGTATGTAATAAATAAATATTATCGCTGTTCCGATACTGCTCCTGTTTCTTTCCACATAATATACCGTTGCTTTTTATGTTCATTGAAATTGATAAATGATCGGTGGAATAAACAAAAAAGCACAAAGTAAAGAAGAAGTTTAGTTGGGCTTTTAAATTGAAAATCCTTTGAAATCATCTTGAATACTTTGGAACGCAAAAGTAGTAGAAAAAAAATCTTAAGCCATCAGCAGTCATTAACTTGGCATGTCATTAAAATTCCAACGAATCAAATGACATAATCAGCAGTATCGCACTCACAACCTTAGACAATACAGCGCTAGCGGAATATATAAATTGGTAATGACTTGTTAAATGGAAGTAAGCAAGGCAAGAAATACTGTTGATAGTTTGGGAGTATGTATGTATTCCCTCATTAATACAGAGGGATTTAAACATTAGTCAAACTCATCCATCAGTTATCAAGTCAAGTTGCATAACAAGAGACGGTATATTATTAGTACTGTACTAAAGATTTCAGATGATGTGACGTGACATGAAAGTCAATGTCCATATACTGCTGCACAACAACATCCTGTTGACAGTGTGTTTACCAAAGTAAAAGTAACAGATTTCCACTTCACACTTACTTTACTCGCATAAACTCACATACGATCACATTCCATTTTTATGCAATGCTGACCTAGCAGTAGCAAAATGTTAATTTAATCCACCTCGTTAAAGCTCTTTACTTGTAGAACATCATCATGTAAAATTGTATAGCACAAACAAATGTAAAAAAAAGAATCTCGTCAAAAACGTTTGGCATGTACATCAATTAAAAATATACCTAGTAAATATAATTTTAACAGCATCATGTTGTATCATCATGATGATGCGTAGAAAGAGTTCTAATATTTATGTTTTTGTAGCAGTAGTGTGTACACAAGTCAGAGCTCAGAAAGATGAGCTTTTTATTTGATGTGCCTTGTTCTTTTTTTTTAAAAAAAAACTTGCTTGTAGCTAACATTCTGTCAGTATAATTTGCTTTGACATCATCACATCAGGCATAAAGGATGGCCCATTAGTAGTTAAGTATTTACCACCGTGCTACCATCATCATTATCATCATCTTCGTCATATCACTGTAAAACTAACTGCATTCATCCAGCTTGTTTCAGTTGACGCAAATACCCATCAACTGGATTAGTATTATAAGGCAAGTGAGTTATCTAATATCACTCGTAACTACTGAGTGCTATCATCACAAGGATAATACATAACAATATATTGTACATATGAACGTTAAAATGCACTGCAGTAATTACAATTTTTTTCCTATTTATCATCATAATAACAAACAGTTATAAAAACAAAGACATGAAATTTGGAAAGGGTAACAAACACATAAAAATGCAATATAAATCACGCATCCGACTTTTCGACTATCGGTCATAGTCAGTCATCATAACGCCTGCTATTACGTGTGTACTGCTTGACGGGTTTGCACGCACGCAAAAGAAACCCGATTACCGTCATTGTAGAAAATTCTGAACATAATTGTCGCTGACAACCTGACACAATCAATTTACATTAGGCTTAATTACCAATACATTACACATTTCAACTGTAAAAATGTACTAGGTATATATACAAACATTGAACACGCATCTAACTGACGATGAGTGAGTGAGATAAGCTGTGTTATGTCTGCGGATCTTTTATTTTATCATCATGACATACGGAAAAATACCATCCTTTCCAGTTCCTTCTCTACGTTTCCTCTCAATTATGCCTATATACCATTGCTACCACTTTAAAATTCAAGTATTGAAATTGAAATGTAAGATCAAAAAATATTATAGGCAATGTCAAATAAAAACTAATGTTGTACAAATATGTTCATCATTATCATGTCTACTTTGCTATGGCATGCATAATGGAAAATTGTATAGTACATGGTTATGATAAGTATGTGCAAAGAGCAGATTCAATCAGAGATAAGATTCTAATCTAAAAATACTTTTAAACTTTAAATAAATGATCGATATTGTTGTTGTGAATCACCGTGTGCTCATTTTGATGTTGTGTCATAAAAGGCCAATCACATTAGTAGACAATAACAAAAATAAAAACAATAATGCCATTGCACTCGCAAAAAAGTATTTGCAAGCGCATGCATTCACACATGAGACATGACATGACAATTATATGACAAATGACTACATTTTTCACTGTCACAAGACAAATGCAACTCAAGAAAACAACAGCCAGTCAACAAAACAAATGCCGTTCATTTCCCAGTAATTATTGTTGTTCTTATTGTTTAGCAAAATAAATAAAGTCATTTTTTCCTTACCTCTGAAGGATCCGCTGGTGCCCATCGTTGTTTGCTAACTGCTTGTGGTTGCACTGAGGAAGAAATTGGCGCATGTTGATGGTGAGGAATTGCATTCGGAGCACTACCTACTGGAGGCTGTTCGGGTGGCTGATGAATCGGATGATGATTTTGTCCAGGAAATATGTATCCAACCATTTTTAACTTCTATTTAAGCTAAACGTGCCTTTCCTAACTTTGAAAACACAGACTCTGAATCCGTTTTGATGGTTGAGAAATATTATTTTTAATAATAGTAGTAGTTACGTTTTTTGTTTGTGTGTGTATGGTATGTATATGTGAATGTTGAACGTTTTGTTGCTCTTTCAATATTGAACTCTCTGACCTTACATCTAATATAGTAAAGCTTGTATTATTATTATTACTATAATTTTCTAGAAAAATTATTCAGATAATTTTTTCTCTTTTTACGTAGAAAAAAGAATACAAAATTAGAAATAGATAGTTTCGTTTTATCATGTGACTCTTCTGGAAAAATACTACTCTTGTACACATTTAGGTAGTAAATATATATAACTGTATAATGTTGTATTGTTTTAATATTACTATATATAATATTATTGTGTAAAGCTTAGAGATTATTGTTATTATGAAAAAGTAAATTTACTAACAACAATTTTTGAATATAACTGCGGCAATAATCAGAAGTAGAACATGAGATTATTACGATTTTTATTATTATGCTATGTTTTTTACTCCTCTTCTCTTTACCAGAGTTTTTACTAATTGCACTCTCAACGAGTAGAAAGATACACTTGTAGACTGCAGACTACGCACTGTCTCTTAAAGGCATATAATTTAAGTGTTTTTTAAACACAAATAACAACAACAATATGTACTACTTTTTTGGTTAACCTTGTCGTTTTACAGCTCTTTTCAATGCTTTCACCCGAGCACACGTCTAAGCGTGTTATGTAAAGTATGTATCTATCTAGTAGTACAATTATAAATATAAAGTATCTATATCTATCTAGTTTAATATATATGTATTGTTTTCACCTATTGCTTTCTTTTCACTTTGCTTCTTCTACTATCAAAATACGTAGTGGTAGCTTTAAAAAATCTTTATATGCTACTTCCTTCAGCAGATTTGCCGGTATAGAAATATAATAACAGGTAAGAGTTACGTGCTTACCTGTTTAAATAACTGTTACATTTGTATACAAAGCATACAAGTATAATTCTGGTGACAAACCTACTATACAATTGAACGCACAAACTTTTTTGGTGTAGTTTTTACACGAAAACTTTTTATCAACTTTTTTTTATAGCTCAGTAAAAAAACTAGAATGTGATTTTAGTTGAATAATAATAGTAATAATAGTGTTAATGTCATTCCACAATTAAAACTGATCAGTGTTTACACAGAAAGTAAAGTTGACAGTCAGAAATGACAAGTGATGTGTTGTGTGTATCTGGACAAGAGAAAACTTTTTTAAATGTGGAAATCAATGTTGTTGAATTTGAGAAATATCCGGAGGAAAATGAAAGTAACGAGTAAATAACAACAGAACTATAATAGCAAAAATGTGCACTACTTTGATGATAATGGTGATGTTGAATCGTTTCAAATTATCAACTTATTAAATTACCTATACAAAGATAACAATTTTTTTTGGATCCAGTGTGTGTGTGTGTCGACTGTATAGCTTGTTATTTTTTTTTCTCTTTTTTTCGCTATTATTATTATTATGATTAACAAATATAACTATTAATTTGCGAATGTCACAAGAAAAGTTTACAAACGCTGTAGAAATATACAAATCAATACAGACTTAAATTACAAAGGAATTATTATTATTAATTTTTATAATATTAACATTTCTTATATTATAAGAGGTAATTTACAGGGACACCATACACACATTTTTACTACAGATTTACTGAACATACACACCAGGACTGTGTTCTGGTGGCGATGCGATGATGTGCTTTTTCGTTCAGTTCTTTTGAGATGATGGGAATGAGGCACGGCACGGCACAAGTCAAGGACAGTCAGCCGCCATGCTCCTTACATTATTACCAGAAAAACTACACACACACACACACAAATTCATTTTTATCCGTTCTTGTGCATACCAATATGCATCCATCCGTCGTCGTCCATATATATACACGGTATTTGTAACAAAATCATCCAAATAGGTACAATATATCTACATTTAAAGTAGCAAACGGAAAAATAGTATGGTTTTGTACAAGAAACAAGAGAAGAGGAGAAGATGATTGTGATGATGATGATGCTCTTGCATTTCATATGTGTATCGTAGTAGTAGTAGGCAAGTACATTGTATTTAGTAGGTACGATGCTGCTGCTGCTGCTAACCCAACCAGGAGAAGAAGAATTAAAGCTAGAAAAAGCCAGAAGAGCAAGAAGAAGCGAGTTTTAGCTCTAAAAGCTCTCTTCTATCACCGTGTCTCCTTTATTGCATTAGATTACACCAGTACTCTGCTGCCGCTGCCTGCTGCTACTCACCATCAAGTCAACTACTACTACCATTTCTACTTCTGCAGAGCAGCAACAGCAGCAGAAGCAACAACAACAACAACCTTTTTACTGGCTTTGATGGAAGAAATAATGCAATGCATTTTTAGTATTTGGTTAGTTTGGATTTTTTTGGGTACTACTACAATCATCATCGTCATCATCATGATCACCACAAAGGTTTTCCCTATCTTTGCATGGGCAACCGAAATGCAATGTGTGTGTGTAGTGTGTGCGTTTTTTCTTCGTGCATTCATCCACATCCACTTTACTCTCCTCTTTCTTTTCTCTCCTGCTAGAGACTCAAAACACAACTAGAGAATGGAGTGAGCGAGCACAGCTACAGCAACGGCACCAGCAACAACGGTGTGGTTGTTGAGTGAGCAGAGAATGCTGCTGCTGTGTGGAGTAAAGTTGCATATTATTACAAACAAACAGAGTGGTAGAAAAGAGAGAGAGATGGAGAAGTTGGGAAAAAGTAACAACGAAAAGAGATTCACGCTGGCAAGGGCCAGTGCCACCACGACTGTCGTCGTATAAAATATTTTTGTACGGTGGTGGTGGTGTTGGTGTCAGGATGATCAGCAGCAGTAAAGAAGCAGCAGCAACACCGTCGGTCGTCAACAATCCATGCCATGGCATCATCATCTCCAACAAACTCCAAAATGCGTTGATGCTATAATACGTTTTTACTATTAGAGCTACTACTACTACTACCTACATACCTATGTACATTATGTTTATAATCTATAAAAAACGCTTCCATCCTCTCGGCGATGCGATGATAGTGTGAACAAAGAACGACAGAGTAAAATGGGATGTTGTAGATTAGCAAAGCTGAGAGCTGGCCAGAGAAGCAAGCAACATAGTAGTATCAAACAGCAGCAAATACAATCATATCTGATGAACGAATTCCATAAGTAGCTATTATTATTTTATGCTTTATCCATGTCATACCTTCAAGAAGAAATATCATCACGAACATTTTATGGAATGGAGAGTTTCGGTCTCATAAATGGCTAATGTAATATTTCCACTAGCTCTATTTTCTCTCTTGAAGGAGATAAACGAGATGACCATATTATATTATTACGCGTGTGGTGGTTTTGTTTAAATATTTTTTTTAGATAAAACTGATGAATACATTGAAACGGGGAGTCAGCCGTGTAGGTCTCTGCTTGCCAGTCTGCTTGTTATAAATGTTCAGCATAAATGAATAGGTGGTAAAGCTATTTAACATGCTATTTGAAACCAATGTAGTAGGGGAAATCCACCTCTCGACTCTTCTAATTTTAAAAGGAATGAGCAATAGTACCAACCAACCAACAGAAACAAAATAGTACCCCATAATCAGTTCAGAGAAGAGCTTCTGGAGGTGGTAGCAAATGGATAATATGGTTGTATTCAGTTGACGGTGGTGGTGGTGGCGATTTCATCTGGTATTGCACTACTACGGTTGTAATTGTTGGTTCATTCACATACAAGCTTTATAGGTTTTAACAATGATGATGATGATGATTTCTTCACTTTCAATCGCGTACCTTTTTATTTGCCTTTCAATCGTACATCTCTTCTTTCCTTTTCTGCTCCTCTATCGTAAAATTCATCGAATAAACCAAGCAGCAAGGCAAAAATTGTCGGTAAATTGTTATGGTCAATGGCATACACATTTTTGCATTTTTTATAGTACTTGCATGCAAGCTACTAAATTACGTATTACATCTTTCTCTGTTAAATTCCAACAGTTAAAGGTAAGCACTATCATACGCTACTTTCTTAATGGCAACAATTACATCAATAGAAGTAGCAACAGCAGCAGCAAAAGTTGGAAAAATAGTATAAGCTCAGGTGAATAAGAGGAATAAGTCTATAAAAAGTCAGGTAAAGTAATGAATACAGTCGGTTTTTGTGTAATGTAATGAAAGAAAACCTGAGTGATAAGGATGTTGGGTACGCTTGCTTATTATATGCCATGCTACGCTGCGCCGTTTCGTAGAATCAATGCTATATGAACACATTGAGCATCGCCAATGGCATAGCCACCACTTACTTGGACGTGAGTGAACAAAAGGAGATGGACAAGCTAAGCAAAAAGCTAAAAAGCTGAAAGTCAGTGTATTTACCGGATATAACCGGTGTGATGTTTTTTAATAATAATAATAATACTTCTACTAGTAATGTTTAAGAAGGATCATGAACAAAACCATAATAGCAGGAGCAGCGTAAATTTTACTTTCATCTTGTATTTGACACATGGTATGATATTATATTGCTTTTGCTGCTGCTGTTGCTATCAAGGCAAGGTAAAGGTACATTGCCTCCATGTACTTTTTTTGCCATGAAAGCACGTTAGCAATTACAGTAGATCTTTGTATCTGACTAAAGTATAAAATGAAAAATTAAAAGAGTTGCACTAGTATATGCTGCGTACACATATCAGCGCAGCGTCCTCGCTTGTCTGTGATAGAAAGAAAGCGTATATAATATACTGTAGTGCTGTAATAATAATAATAATAATAATAATAATAATAATAATATGCATGTAGGTATGTAGGGTATAGATAAAATGCATTATTAATGTTTAGTTGTGTAGAACACTTTTTTCCAAATTGTAATAACCACTCAGAAGTCGGAAGGGTGATCTTTATAAAAAATAGCTTTACACTGAAAAACGTTGGATCAAAGGGAAAATGAGTTTTTTTCTCTCTCTCTGGTAAAATAAATATATCTTCAATATTGCACTTTTGCATTCTCATTCTCATATTTTGTGCACATAATAAAATCAACGAAAGAAAAATTATATGTTTGGAGGAAGACACCAGTAAAAGTTTATTGTGATGATGATTATTATCATTCTAGATCAACGGAATGAGCATATTTCGCTTCAATTAAATAAATTGAAAGAATAATCATTTTAAACATCTAAATTTCAAAAAATACTGATGCAAATTGACAATATAATTTTGTAACTAAACTTGCCACGAGCAAATCGGACACTGGAAAAAAATGCAATTTTACTTAAAAGACTAACTGGCTAGAATTAATTTGTTTAAAAATTTAAAAACTCTGTTTGCATAATAGATTTCTACCTACATATAAAAAGTCAATATATGAACATCTTCGTTTCATTAGATAATGATATTTTTTTCCATTTTCATTTTTCAGCAAGGTTTTTCAACTTTTGACTTTGGTACTTTGGACAAGAACAAAAATAGGCATGGGCAGATACAGCAAAATACTTTTTTCCAGAAACTAAAGTTTCAAAATTGCAAGCAATTTGATCAGTGAGAAATTGTTTTGATGTAGACAGTATTTGAGCCATATTTATTCCAATGTAGAGATTGATAAAGCCATATAATCATATACCTATGTATACTACCTATATAAGTTGATTTTGCTATCATTATAATCAAATGCTTTCTTTGTTGAAAAGTGACTTCCTGGGAGGAAAAATGAGTTCTTTGGTAATGACATTTTAGCAAATTGAAAGGCAATTTAGATGCTTTTTAGAAAATTCAATCGAGCGACTGAAAGAGCAATGAGCAAACAAATGCCAAAGTATATAGCATTATACCGTGTTCCAAAAAATCAAAGGTTTATTAGTACTATAATGCCTTCACATGCGATGCGATGCATATACATATTTAAGATGTACGCTAGATATTATTTTCTCATATCGTGATATGCGAACAAGCTACACTAAACTTTTATATTAGTCGCATGTGTCACAATATGGGAATGGGCGAATGGCCAAATCACGAAAAATTTACACCACTACTAATCCAATTTTCCAGCTTGTGCAGAGAACTGCTGCTGTTGAGGCATGGCATATATTAGACATTCACTGCGTGCGTGTAGTTATTATGCTAGGTAGTACTATCGTATAAATCAATGAGACTTAAACGGAAAGAGAAAGGTGCATTACACTACATGAATCATGATAATTAAGTACAGCCAAGTGTATTTATATTGCAATAAAGTAAATATTTTCAATGCTATGTACATATTTCATCCGTTTATATTGGTGCTAATATGGTTTTGATGTATGTAAACATGATCAACAGTTGGTGGAAATTCGTAAACATAATACTCCTTCTTATTGGTAATATAGCATACTTTCATTAGTAATATTAATTTACCAATAATGCTCGGGTATGTGCCATGTACCATGGAAGCTTTACTTACTCAAAGGTCACCAATCGCTTCTGCCGCGTGTGCTTGATCTGGTGACTGCGAAATAAATATTGGTGGAATCATACAACGACCGATAACGGAGAAGGCATAAATGAAATTATTTTGTACAAACAACCCATCAGATAACTGAAATACTTGGCTCATGTCGTCTGAATGACTGCAAGTTGCAAACATGCTTTTGATCTATGTTTATGCATTGGAATCAACTCGGCTGGATAGTGCACAACTGCACATTATAAAAGAACGATAACAGCCATATCTACTTGATTTATGCATCAATTCCAGGTTATAGTGTTGGCAAATGAACTTTCTAAAACGGATGGACGTAAACATTGATTTATGCTTTATACAAAGAGAAATATAAAGTTTCAATTTTGCCGTTTTCTGTTTGTACTGCTAAAACTTTATGCACTTAAATAGCATTAGCAATAAAATTAGGAAAAATAAATTCTTATGAATTATTAAGGAACAGAGTGTATTTACAAAAACTACACACTCGAGCATACTGCTTCATATCAAATTTATTATATAAACTTTTAATCTTTGGTATTTCTTTGCACCACTAACCTTCCGGCTTTATATTCTAATTACTTGTCTGGTGCTGCAAGCTGTGACTGGAACTTGAGGTTGATAGGCGAAGAGGATTCGACACACGAAAAATATTGGGAAGCATAGCCGCAAGATTATTAAAAACGTCTTCAGAAATGTCCTATTGGAATACATGGACATAAATAATTGCATACTCAAACAACAAAATAAATTTTTCAACTAAAAAAAGTATCCATAAGTTATGTATTCATGATAATTTTTCGTAAAATTACCTGCGGGGCAAGAAACTGGAGATTTTTCATATCGGAACCTCCCCAGCTGGCCATCTCTATCATGAAACCTTTGACACATTTGTAAACTAGTTCAGCTCGCCTACTGCACCATGCTGGATTCATAATCTTTTTAATAAAAATATATATTAGAATGATAATATAATCAAAGTTGCAAAAAATATACATTTAATGTAACTGCAATTTTTAAAAACAACACGCGTGCAGAATCAACTTACCTCCACCATTTCATGTGCCAGCAATGCTGGAACGGTGATCGTGGTTATATCATACAGACATGCTGTTTTCAGAATATTTCTAAGTCCAAGTATTACAGGGTGTCTTGAATTTATATCGACTGCATAAATAAATAAATACATACATAATTTTCATAAATTGGACGTTTCTTCCAACGAATTGCAATACGAGACAGTTCTTTGAATTTCGTATTTTTGCTTTAGTTTTGTGCGTTTTACGTCTATTCAAAGATTGCTGATTACAAACAAGATGGAAAACTACATGGGCAGAATTGAGGTTGGAATGTCGAGTCACTAGAAAATCACCAGGTTTTAGTTCAGCAGGTCGAGCTTCCTGGAGCTGAGATTCGAGTTTTTCGAAATGGAATTCTGTTGTTTGTTGCGTCAATTCACATAATTCTGAGAAAAAATGTTTGCCAAAAACATTATCAGTCTAACGTAAACTGAAACTACCTTATTACAACCAAGTAAAAAATCATGGAAATGAAAAAATGCTGACCTTGAGTAATTCCTTTGTAAATAGACGATTCTTGATCTACTAGTAGTACAACACCAGACAAATCAGACGAGTACAAGCTAATTGCCATTTGAAGCCGCTGTGGACTGACTTCTCTGGAGCTGGGATGAAAAAACAAGCAATGTCAATAAAATTGGACATATGCATAGCAAAGTAGTGTGTATAAGAAACATTTATGAACTAAAGAAAGTAACAATGTCACCTTTCATTTTTAAATCTGAGAAAATCCATAGGATGACAACTCATTAATCTAATGTTGTACGTCTGCTTCATTTGGGATCCTAAATGTATAGTAAAGCTTTCCTCCATGTATGAATCTTCTCTATTTGTCTCTCTCGAATCTTCATCTTCGTAACTAATCATCAAAGTTTCGTCAAACCGTACAGAAAGCTTTTTCTTATTTTTTTTGCTTCCACTACAAGCGCTATTTTGTTGTTGTTCTTCTGCCTCAAGGAAGTAGTCTTGATGTGTTTTAACCACCCAGTCACGGAATTCACGCTTTTGCTTTGCATTTTCAGTTTCAATACGACTTTCCCAGTGTGTCTGAAGTAGATGCGTTTCGTCAAAATGAATAGTAGCTAATGTATTTACATCTGTCACTGAATTACTCTGATTTGACATCGACATGGCCGTCGCCATTTCTTCATTGTGTCTGCAAGACATACCAAGAAGAGTACAATATTTATTTAAGGATAATCTTAACATGTAAACTACAGTATTATAACTAAACTACATACGTACCTTTCACCTAACGCTCCCATTTCGGAATTCTTCAAACGATGCATTTCCTTTATAGCCGAGTTTAATGCACTTTCCTTGCGGAGCAATGTAGCAAGCATTGGCGAATGAACTAAGGAATGATAGGCATCTGCAAAAACCTCATCATCGCCGACAATTTCCGGTGGGTTGAACTGTAAAGTTTCCTGACAAACAATTTACACAAATGTATTTACAATATGTATTAACAAAAATTAAACCCAAATACATGAAAAATCATTTTCAACTCTTACCTCTCTAAACGCAGCTTCCCATTCTTTCATCCGTTCCTCCACATTTTCCTCCTCGACTTCGCCATTTTTGGAAATAAATTTGTAATTCTCCTCCGCCACAAAGTCGTTCAGTTTCCTTTCTAAATCTTTAGTTAACACATCACAAACAAGCTATTAACTATTGTCTGTGTATTTCTGACACATAAAACGAGCTTTAAAATTATAATTTTAAATAACCATTTGATTACCATCTGCGTAAATTTCCGATATTCCAAACGATGACAGGAGCAACAGAGTGTATTCATGAACTTTTGTCTCTTCAAACGGAAAAGTTAACGGAGCCTCCAACCACAAACGCTTCCCTTTTCCCGACAACTCGGTCTCAAAGGTGCGCACGTTTTCATTAGAGTCAAACTTATTCTCCATTTTGACCTAGTTCCTCCAGCAAATTATCCAATTCTATCTCCAAATCACTGCCACACACGGACTAACTACCTTCTTTCTTGCCAAATAAAGTGGTTGAGGGGCGTTGCTTTCACTAATTCAAATATTCACTCTTTTCTCTCTGCCTATTTCAGCATTTCTTTCTACCCATATCTCCCAGCTACTGAGTACTGACTATCTTTAAATAGATTAATTACAAGTACAATGAAAATTTAAAAAAATTTCTCAATACTTAATTGTCAAATTGTTAACATTTGGAATAAAAAAGACAGGAGGAAGCTTTGGCTGATAAAATTTGACTGTTCAGAGCAGGCAGCTGCTTTTATTTTGCTTTTTTCAAGAACTTCTTTTGTGTTCTGACTTACGAGAGTGTATTCTTTTTTGACATGTTTATGTCCGTACTCTGTTGTGTTGTTGTACTCGTTGTATGTGTAGTAGCTGAGCTTAGCGTGTGTGTACTGTACTCTGTACTTGTTCGGTGGTCAATGTATGTATTTTCTTTCTTCTTTCACACGTGTGCGTACATTTTTGCACAGATGCTTTTAATGTTTACCCATTTTGTTTGTACAAGGAAGCTTTGGCTGATAAAATTTGACTGTTCAGAGCAGGCAGCTGCTTTTATTTTGCTTTTTTCAAGAACTTCTTTTGTGTTCTGACTTCTGACTTACGAGAGCGTATTCTTTTTTGACATGTTTATGTCCGTACTCTGTTGGTCTGTTGTGTTGTTGTACTCGTTGTATGTGTAGTAGCTGAGCTTAGCGTGTATGTAGTATGTACTGTACTCTGTACTTGTTCGGTGGTCAATGTATTTTCTTTCTTCTTTCACACGTGTGCGTACATTTTTGCACAGATGCTTTTAATGTTTACCCATTTTGTTTGTACACAAACTCGTGTAGTTAAACTTTCTTTGCATTTTGTTTACTGCTATTAAATATTTTCGAAGATTTTGTCCAGTTATATGTATTTAAAAAATTGAATACGGAGTTGGGAGTGTTTAATATTTAAAAAGTTGACGATAGTTTGTGATTTTTGTACTTTGCGGTGTCTGGTGGTAATTTTAGAGTTTCAAGAAGAAAAACAAGACGGAAATCAGTAAAAAGACAAACTGTATTTAAGTTTTTTATTTAAGTAATTTAGCATCAAAGTCAGGTACATATAGGTGAGTCATTTTTCTATGTTTAGTACTTTGTTGTAGTGCCAGTTATTCATGGTGTAACATCAATGTAACATTGTTCAAAAGATTGACCTTTCAACTTGCTAATTTAGAATAGTTATTGTTCGATTTGTGGCTGAATGTAATGTTAGCTGTTAAGGTT
>JAHZMT010003302.1:0-15327 GCA_027743785.1 Sinhomidia bicolor
GGAATATTATATATAGCTTACGAAATTGTTACGAGTTATTGTACAGCTTGAAAGAATTGGACCTGTGAAGAATTGTTAACTTATAAATTATATAGGTAGGTACTTTTATTCTGAATTCTGACGATATAGACAGGAAAGCAAAGCAATTTAGAAGAGGAAACAATTTTATGAAAACACTGTATGTAAAGAAATTTAGAGTTGAAGTGTCGTGACTCATGTGGTGTAATGAGTAAAAAATTAAATGTACAACGGTTGTTCAAAATGTCGTTTGGGAAAGCAAGCTATTATAGAATACAAGTGTAGTAATGGAATTAAAATAAGAACATGATGTATCTACACTTGATTTATGGTAAAAAATGAAATATATGCTAGATAAGATTCGAAATAGCTATAAATGGTATTTAACGGATAAAGAAACAATGTGAAAACGACGGCATACCGATTGCGCTTAAGAAATTCCTGATGATGAAAAAACACAGCGTTGAAAAAAATGATTTTTGGAAAGAATAACTGAATCGATTAAAAGGACAAAATTTATGTCAAAATATATTATATATTTTTTCTTCAGTCCAATTAACGCACGCAATGTTTAAAAAAAAGATTGTTCCTTATAATTCAGACAAAATGCCCTTAATGTGTATAAAAACGTAATAGATGCAGTAAAAGTAAAGTCTCTTGCTTGATCTCAATGATATCGTAATCAATAATTAATAAGCTGTTTATTTAAACCATTGGCATAAATTGTATTCACATAACACAATTACAATCACAAAGTAATAATTATTGTAAAACAAACTAAAAATCCTGAATTTTTTTTGATACATTGTTCGCACGTTGAATGCTTCTCTTCTCAGCTTCTCTCAGCTTCTCTCTCTCTCAGCTTGAAAGCTTCTCAGCTTCTCTCGTTCACCATGAGTCGCTCACGTTAAACTTTTTTTTCAGAGAACTAAACGAATAAAAACAATAGTTAGTTACAATGTTTACAAAACTAATTAATTTTCGAATTCTGTGCTTGAGTATTTACTGACGTTTTAGTTTCCTCTTGTTAGACATTGGTTGAATGGGTAGCATTGATGATAACCTTTTTCTATTTACAAGGAATCCTAAAAACACCAACGTCATACACAGAATAATTGTGCCGAGTAAAATCATAAATAGATGGACGTGATTAATATCATCCGTGCTGGCATAGAGCATAAAGTATCCTGTTACAGGATCAAAACTTTCAAATCTTGCAAGTTTAACTTTAAAGTGAAACAAGCCGGTCCCCAGAAGTGTTACTTTGAATTTATTCATGTCGTAGTATCTGCGTCCTTTGTGAAGTTCATAATTGGTATTAATCATCCGTATGTACGGGGTGTAGTCGGAGGTGATGTACCACTCGCCTCTGCCATTTACTTCTTCAATGGAGACGCTCCAGTTTCGTTTTGGTAAGAATAATTCTGGATTCTGGTCAGAATCTTGCATGACACGATCATACGTAATAGACATAACTATGGGGTCTCCCGTTCCGGTACGCCTAACGGAAAATACTTTTTGTTTACACTCGCTAAGTTCCTCATCATCCAACAATCGATCTACTGGACTGCAGTCGCATTCTTTCATATTACTTTTGCCTGCACACTAATTATTTTTTTAAAAAGTAGTGTTTAGACATGCAGAGTGCAACCTAATGTATACCTATACATTATCATATATAAATGCAAATAAACGTACTCGATTTAATTGAATTGTTTCTCGGCTAATTTTATACCATGCTTTGTAGGCAGGTTTGCTAGGATCAGCGTTATACACATTCCTTGTTTGTGGAATGTCCGTCCCGTCGAAGGATGGAGGTCTGTAATTTGGCTAAGACGAAGGTGAAACATGACACGATGTTTTATTATTATTGTGCGAAATATTGGTGGCAATAGTAAAAGCAGCAAACTGAAAAATTATTGAGCAATCATTACCGGTAAAGAAACATAGGCAGTAAGCCTTCTATCATTTTGATAGCGAATAATTTCCGGAACTTCAGTATCCAGTAATTCCCCATTGGTTATGCAATTGGGTACTTCTTGGAACCAAGGTCTAGGATACATTCCTTGATCTTCCATTGGTTTACAGGTTGGGATGCTGGTTAAAAGCATGATTAGTGTCAACTCGATTAGATAAATGTTTTTTGAAAGAAACTAGTTGTACTAGTTTTTACATACGGGTAATCAACATGAAGTCGTCGACCGACATCTCGATGACACAGAATAATCAGTGTTAATGACGAACTTTGGGGACATTGTAATGAGACAACACGACTCCGTACCGATATAACAGCAATACCTTTTCTGACACCCGTCGGAGAAAGTAAAAATTGTATAAACTGAGGGCTTCCTTTTAACTTTTCTACTACTTCAACTCGCAGTACACTTGGATTTGAATTTGTTACCACAAGCATGGGTCTATACATTAGAATTTTGCCGACTAAGTCAAAAATTTCAAAAAACACATAAGTAAAAAATTCGTGTTCAATAGTGGGTTCTTTTATATACAAAGTACGTAGCTTGTACTAAAAACCTTGTAGACTTACGTGAAGTTATAGGTCTCAAGAGCAATTCAAAGGATATCCGATCGTACAAATCAAGACTAATACGTCCCCTATTTAAATAGAAACATGTTTGTCGTCATTTCATCTTCGACTCAAACCATACAAGATTGTATACCTACGTAGCTTCATAAATTATTTACGATTTTACATACCCAGAAGTTTTTAGAACGGGATTGTTTACAAGTGTCAAAATATAATCGCACTCTCCCTCTGTTACATACCAAATTAATCTATTTTCGTAAGTAACATTTCCGTACACCAACTCAGCATGATCAACAGTAAGTGTATCTTTGGCATCTAAAGTTTATCAGTGTATGCATGTATGTATGTATCAAAATTGAAAGTTTGCTTCTCCAGTTTGTGGCTAATTATGAATTGAATTTTTGATTTTACGTGGTTGTCCGATAAGATTTTTCTGTTCATGAGGTTGTATCTGTAGTAAATTCTTTATTTCCTGCTCTCTAGGAACAACTGCTGAAATTGTACCTCGGAATACAGGAACCTTTTGTCCACTCGAATCTGTCATTGAAAATTCACTGTCCATCCACCTCTTCTCGATATTTTCACGTATCTTCATTTCATTTTCCCTAAATGTCTCTCTTTCTTCGTCTATAGCAGCCCAACTAGCTTTTGTTTCGTTCACCAAAGCATCGGCCATACTCTCTTGGACTCTTTGATATATACCGGTGCTCATGTCCATCAGAAAAATAAAAAATGCTCGAAATACAAACCTTCGTTTGTAATGAAAGTGCATCGTAGTGTATCCCTCCATGATTGTGTTATCATTCTCAATCGGAAACCCACTCAGAAATATACTGAAATTTCCTGGAATATACAATGTTTGTGCAATGTGCTCCTTGTTGAATGACCATGGCGGAGTATTCATATCTGAGGATGCAATGAATTTCACATTAAAATTCCCAATAAACTATGATTAAGCACGTAGGAAATAAATGAAATCTATTGGGTTTGGCTAATTAACTTTACATACAATCATTCACTTTAACAAGAGCCTTGTTTGAATCGGCCAGCACCAGCACTACAACGTCTGTGGGTAAAGGAAGCAGTGGAATACTTTTGACAACGGTTGCATACAAGACTCGCCTGAAACCATCCAAGTACTTTTCTATTGGCTTAACATGGCGTAAAAATAATTCACAGCTATATTGCAGATATGCATCATTCGCGTCTTTTTTCTTTCTAGAAGAGTACGATTATGAAAACATATACTCTTGATTAGTTTAAAATAATTTAACCAGGCGACATGAACGAAATATTGGTTTTATGTAAATACTCAAGAACTAAACATACAGCTCATAATTGGAGCAAAAAATTTTTTGGCCTACGAAAACTTCTTTGAGATAGTCATAATTATTTCCTTCTACTGCTGGTACAACGGCTTCGTAGAGAAGTACAGTATTAGAGTTCACCAAGAACGGTGCAAGTGGTCCGTCAGTGCTTGTTTTTTTTTCAACAAATTTTGTTGGGTCTAGAACCAACAAGCTAAATCCTGGGTGTCCACTTCCTTCTGCGGTGCATTGTTTTTTCTTCCAATTTTCTATATCGTCACAAAGTACAGGCTGTTGATCCGGTTGCGTGCAGCCTTTGGCTATTTCGTCTTGTACAGCTTTACTTTCTTCGTCAGGTTTTTGGAAGTACCAGAACAAAATTTTGCCAGAATAAGCAGCAGCAAAGACGGATTCCTTTCGCACCAGTTGGCAAAAGTGACTTGTTACCCAAGGATAAACTCTTTGAGCCTTGATTAGTTCTTGGATATAATCCACTCGAATAACTATTGGAGAGTGCTGTGACTGAAATAAATATATCGAAATACTGTGCAATGTAGTAATTATTGTTATTGTTCAAAAAACAAGCCACGCTCAAACTGAGCATGTAACTAAGTTTACAATCTCTCTTTAGACGAATAATATGCAATATGTGTTTGGAGCTTACGCCCATTTTCCCTGCAAGCATCAAACTTCGGTCTTGGCTCATGCAAAAATATGCCTTGTCAGGATGATTGAAGCTACACTCGTTTATATGCCTTGAAGAGAAATCTTTTGATTGAGGACAGATTGAATCGTAAACAAAAGATAAGCTATACAAAGCATTATAAACAATTGACCCTCCTGCTTCTGCTATCCAGATCTGCATATAAGAGGAATCAAAAAAAAACATTAGTTTATTTCAAGCATATCAAAAGCAAATTATATTTGCAAATTGTACAGGATAATCAGTATTAACCTGGTTCCCAATAAAGAACATATCCAAAGTGTCCCCATTTACCACTAACTCATTCATTTCGAAAGTTGCCGGAAACTCAAACTCAGGAAAGCCATCACCCATTGTTCCGTTCAATTGCCTTAATTTTTTGCCGTGCACTCCACGGACTTTGCGTTGAATATCAGTCAATTCCTCGCCATAGCCATTAAAAGCAGTTGCTGGCTCCGGTAATACAAATCGCGCATATTTTGGACGCTAAAGTCAGTGAGCAGATAAACACAAATAAAAGGAACGAGACACTTTTGGCATGTGAAATACGGATAAAAACAATACCATAAACTAGTACTTGTGGATTATTTGATGACACTTGTAGTTCCACTGTGACATCAAAATGTCTCATGTGGTGATTAAAGAAAATACCAGCGATTTTTTTTATTGGCGTGTGTAAAATGTATTCTCGTCGCACATTTTCATACTGACTTGAATTAGAATTTTCAAATCTCTTGTAAAGCGCTACATTGGAAAAGAGAATTCGCCAACTTAGGTACGGTTTTTCAGCATAGAGAACCGTAAAATCTGTTTCCAACTCTCCATCATAATATAAATTTCGTTCAATGGAAAGTATGAGATAATCATCTATTAGCAAATTATTTTGTGTATTAAAACAAAAAAATTGATTAATTTGATAAAAATGATTAATTTTATTAATATTACATATAGGTAAGTACCATAAAAGGGAAACTGAAATAGGTAACAAACAGGCGTATAAAAGAGTCGCTGTATTGTGTTGTTCTGCGTAGGGAAGATTAAACAACTTCAGATTTTCTCCTTTCTAATATTTGATTTAAAATATAATTTAACTTTTTTTTATGAAAACTAACAATTTTTGATTTTTGCTATTACCGGATGAGTTTCATTTGCTTGAAGGAAGCAGTCTATGTCATCTTTAAAATCCGCACATGGATTTACTTGTGAGTAAGATAAACTTGGTCTTTCTTCGTAGCTTTCATCCATACCCAAATCAATATCGGGGTTGTTGCTATCATTTAAACCATTGGAAATCCATAAAGCCTTTTCTGTTAATATGACAAGATGGTCATTGGTAAGCACAATCGTGTCTGGAGCATCCGGCCACCCTGTTGCACAGTAATATTTAGAGTTTTCAAAGTAAAGGGTGATGCTATATTATTAATTCAACCATGTTAAGCACTTCAATTTCGTACATGGATGGTCTTCTGTTTTCATATCATAAAACCAGCTTTCGTTTAGTTGGGATTGAATCAATGGTGATGCAAGGTATACAAATTTTTCTTGCACAAATCCATCTGGCTTACTGGTACGAGGTACGTAAAGCAAAACTAGTAGAAAATAATAATTTAAAAATGCCAGATAAATAGTCATTAACCTACTTAATGTTTTACTACTGAAGAAAGGAAAGCTATAATTTGATATGTGAAGGAAAAAGTGTTTCAAAATTATACACATGTCCTTGATGCATGGATTGTCAATCCGATGAAAGTTTGAAATTAACGTGCGATTTGTAAATTCTACGCTTTTGTTCATTATGTTTTTCCACTCAATTACAGTTGAACTCAACCTCCAACGCCACAAGCTAACTGTTACAACAAAAAAACAATAAAATAAACTTATATATAGGGTCATTCCAAAATATACGGAGGTGTAGGTGTAGGCATGCATTATGGAACTTAGTAGTTGTTGTAGCTAATTTTAATTAAATTAGACAGGTGTAGTCTTACATGACTGATACTGAATCAATGTTTTCTCTTGCCGAACAACACGGGAATTTGCTGGAATCTCAAAAATGGCATTATATGGTACTTGCGGCTCCCAGAAATAATCTCGAACACTAATCTTGGCTACAAAGGATATATGTTTTTTAATATTTTCCTCCTGTTCAGCTGTATGAAACTTCACGCTCAGTCTACTAGTAGTGTTTATTATTGTCATTGAAGGAAATATTCCAGTTGAACTGTTTAAAAGATTTGGTTAAAATTCAGTACGTTTTATTTAATAATGAAGCACTGTAGTAAACAGGGCTTGAATAATATAAAACTAACTTGAAGTATCTCCAATATAGTTCTTTTTCCAGATTTTGACGCACCAGATCAGGGTTTTCAGTAGCCTTTGTAACAATTTTTTTAACTCCGTCATAGAACACCATTTGCAACCGTTCATGGTACTAAGCATACAGTTAAATTACATGATATTTCCTAAATCACATCATAAATTTGACGCCATGCTCTCAGAAATATAACAAATGAACAGATCTCATTAGTTAGTCATTAGCATTTATAACGATTCTGGCTTATTGAATCATTGAATCAGCATACCAATGGTAAGCGTGATTTTAAAATGAGTTAATGACTATATAGCACTGTCGATAAGATCATTTCATATTACTTAGAGAGTGAGAATAATTAAATTTAAACTTGAAGTTCCCTTACTTTGGCAAGATCGTCGTCGTCGCTGTCTTCATCTCTATTATCTTCATCTTCAGTTTCTTTACGGTAGCCCACCAGTAGATATTCTTCAAGAATTGCCGTCCTTCTGTACGAATCCAACAGACTGTATGGGTCATATTTTTGCGAATATGTTGTGACAAACATTACTAGAATACAGTAGACAGAATCAACTTGTAGATATATCCTAACAAAGGACAAAGAAATTTAAAAATATAAAATTGTAAAAAGGTTCACCTGGGTGGGCAAAATCAAAAGTTGCTTGAGATTTTGTACTGTTTGGTGAAGGTGGATTGCTTGGACACTTAATTGAGCCTTCAACGTACTTCAATACGATGGACAACGTAGTTAAGAATATCGTAACTTTGACCGTCGACATAAACATGATTCTAAAGTACGATAAGAAACTGTTTGTAATAACTTGCTTTTTGAAAAACCACATAGGTAGGTAAGTAAATGACTGAAAAATTTGCATTCAATAATGCAAAATTCTTGTCTAAACATCAGCATAATTTACTTACGATTAGTTAGTAGTAGTAAATAATAGTTTATGAAAAATGTAATTACAAGAAGAATGATTAGCTTTCACTGAAGAAAGAGGCTAAGTGAAAGTTCACCACAAACACAGGTAATATATATGCGCCATATATGCATATGACAAGAGAAATTACTTACGTCTACGTCTACCAACCTGACTTTGGTGATACGCTGATTGGATGGCTGAGGTTTTGTTTTACAAAAGTTACAACTTTCCAGAGTTCAATAATTTACAGTACGACTACAGTTTTATGTACGTGCTTGATGTATGTCCCAAAGAACTTTTTACAGATGGGAAAGAATTTACAGTAACGCATCAAGAACGATGTCATTTAGATCATTTAGATTTATTTAGAAAATAAACGTTCTTGAAATTTAGTCCATAACAACCACACGTTGTCAGAAAATGCAATCCATGCAATCCTAAGAGGAGTCATCAGTCATCGTAGATCCAAACTTTCATAGTTGATCACTCACGTTGTACAGTTGTCTAAGCGTTGACGTCTGAGGTATGTAACGAACTGATAGTATAACGATGCTTTCAAAAATGAATTCACATATTTACCATCCAAAGTAAAAAAAAATTCTTAATCTGCTAATTTTTTGAATATTTTATACTCCATAAACTTCATCATAATGATGCAATTTATTGTGTTACATGTTTGTCAGAAAACAAGTACCTACCTACATTACATATTACATACTACATACCTACCTACCTTTGTTTGACCGACAGTTCTCTCACATGAAATACGGTGTACGGACGGAATACGGGTTTTTTAAATCAAACATGACAAAAAAATAAATGGATACCTATTATAAAACCCAGGTGGTGCTTAATATGATATACCTATATTTTTACATCCGTTTGTCAAAAGAAACATATTTTAAAACGCAAAATATTTTCTATGAAGTAGTGAAAGTGAAAAGGAAAGCTATTCATAAGATGATTTTCTTAAAGTATAATAATGAAAACAAATAATTTGTACTGTTTATTGGTAATTATGTGCAGTTTTCATACAAAGTATTATTATAATAATTTTTAACAAAATAATATGCATACACAACAGACACAACAACGACTAGGTATATTATCTTTCTCATAATCATTGGATTATTGGATACAAATAATTTAATGTTGAATGCAGGAAGAAATCATTGAGAGTTTGAAAGGTACCTATTTAGGTATTTATGATAGGTACCTAGAAGAGCAACAAAATGACGTCCCTATTGTGTGGCTCATGCATGTGCGTGCAAAAATGTTGTCGGAATGTTTCATACAGTTGTAGCCTCTGTTTTTGAAGTATTTGTTCCGTCTTCCGTTATATTAGTAGTTGTGGCGTCGGTAGAAGTGACAATAACGGCTTGAGTTTGGCCACGAGTTTTCTTGGAATACTGATGATTCACAGAATTCATCGCTACGCTGCTCATCTGATTTGCCGATTGGGATTCAGGAGCATTGTCTCTTTCTCTGCCTAGTATATCCTTTCTACAAAAAGGGCTACATTTGATTATAACTCCTGTTATAAAAGCAAATTTAATGACAGTAGTTGAAATCAGTTTTAACCATTGCAAAATCATAATAACAAAATACGTAAGAAGAAGTAAGTCAATACATAGATGTTTGATTTACTTGCGATCTTTGGAGATTTGGAAGCCCATTTGATGAATTCTGGATGATGAAATATGATCATTGGGAAAACAACTTCTGGAATACTAAACAAGGCTTCCAAAGCCACACCATACCATGTAACATATAGACCCTGAATTTGCAACACCAGTAACGCTACTCGTATCACCCAAATTGAGCCAGTCAACAGAAACAATTTGGCAAATAGAGCGAATCTGTTTGAAGAATAGTATATAAAGCAAAAAAAAGAATGAGATACGTAAGTGGAATTGAAATAAGCTGGTTATGGAAATAATTTCGTAGAAGCATTATATACTTTTGGTCTAACAAGAAATGGATTTTGCGAAGAAAGCTTTTTTTTAAACTTTCGTTTGAACAAAAACAACTCTTACGATTCCAAGTGATCCTTGGTTTGCTTATGTAGTACTGCTTCCGCTTGTTTTCGTAAGGATGCTATTGTAACAGAAGTTTTGAGGAAAGCGACCACATTACAAAGAACAAGAAAAACTATTGGACCAGAGTAGTACGGAATTGTTTTGTAACTGTATAAAGCACATGTGCCTTTTCTACAAGGTTGGAATGGTGTTGGTGACAGGGGAGAAGTTGAATTTTTTGTAATGTTGCTGTCACCTCCATAATTATTATGCATCTCAAAAAGTCGTGTTTCATGATCTGGTTGGGACCCCACGTAGTAGCTTAAGAATACAATGATAATGGGAAAACCTAGAGAAAACAATGCGCTGAGAAGAAACCTTTGTGGCTCAATTGCCACTTGTGGAAGAGAGGAGCTAAAAACCAGAAAAATGTAATTGTTGGTAAAAAAAAGAAGTGGCAAAAGAATGAAAAGTAAGTATTTTGTTGTAAAATCCCCCTAGTCGTAAGTCACAACATGAGCATGTTGTTGTTATTCTTAAAATTTAGATTAAAAATTCTTACCTAAATGTGCGCAGCATGTTCATGCACATGGAGCTCATCCAACATAGACTTGAAAGGTAGATAAACTTCATTGTGAAATCTAAAACTCCACAGCCTCCTGTGTTTGCTGATGGTACATGTATGTCTAAAATTAAAACTACCGAGTTAATATTGACTAGGAACATGGAGGTGAGATAGCATGTGAGAATATATCCGTGGATGTTCTTTTGGATCACTAATGAGTTGACAATTGCAGAGCTCAACAGAAGCGGACACGTACTCAGCCATAATGCCGCAAAAAAATATGCTTTCGGTATCTAGATATCAAACAAAAACAAAAAGTACAACATACTAGTTACCTTTATGACCGTTGCGTTATATGTTATTATATAAATTACATTTTGAATATAAAAATAATTTGGCTGGAAAGAAATTGTTTTTATTATACATATGTACATTCCATGTTCATATTGTTTTCTTAGAATATTGACCTATGACCTATGAACCGAATCAGAAAGCTATTTTTACCATTGATTCGCAAACACTCTGCTTGTATGATGGAATACTTACTTTGGTGATGTAGGTACTTATTTATTCCTACAATCTAGCTAGACTCAAAGCAACAGTTCACTTGACTTGATGGTTGATCTGCGTTTCCATAAAACACGCAAATCACTTTCACTCATGCAAAAACTTTTCACCTATTCAGAAACACTAATATGACCAAGTTTCCTTTCTCTTTTCTACGTCACATACTTATTCACCTTTTTACAATCTGTAAACATTTCATAGAGTTGTTGTTTTGCAACATTATGCCAACTATATTATTCGACTGGTACTTTTCCAGGTAGATGGAATATTTAAAAAAATGTTTTTGCGAAGCAAATTCCATGAAAGGATATTTGATGTGACAATTGCCTAGTTTAAAACAATAATAATTGAGTAGAGAAAATTAACGTTTTTGAATAAAATGACAAAATACAAAGGAAATGATTATTTTCATAGGTACGTACAGACAAATTGCGCCTCTGCAAGGTTTCATTTTTGTCGACTTCAACAAATTTCATGTTACAACATCTCTTAATTCATGCTGCTTTTTTGTAGTAACCTACTTTCTGTTCTGACCAATTGATCAATAAAATGCTGTTCATGCTTGATTTCACATCAGGGGAATTCTGTGACGTGAAATATGTTTTTCGATCAGACAAAACGAGAGTAGACACAATTGACACAATTATAAAACAATTTGCTATAATTATCACCCTTGCATTTCAGCACATCAACACTCATCCAATATCGTACACATGAGCAGCATGATTAGATTAGTTTTTTTTTTTTACTTTTCAGGTCTTTGTTCGTATGTTTTTATCGGTATAGAATAGGGTTTTGCGTAAAAACTTAAACTTTAGTTTATTGTAGTTTTTGTGAATAGACAGTTGCATCTGCATGTTTTGCTTATACTGTCTTTTATAAGAAACTACAGATGCCAGCGTCATACATAGCATGACCAACCAACCAAACTTGGGTTTTGTTTCTCTAGAGTTCGACAGAAATATTTTTTTTTCTCATTTTCTAATTACAAAGCGCATATAGAAAGTACCGTTCAAATTATGAACGCAGTATGGATAAGTAATTATTTCATTTTAGGAAGCGTACGATGCATGAAAACTATAAAAACATACACAATTTTATGCTTCACTTTGTAATTGACGTTCAACGATGCATACTTTCTCCATCATTCTTGAATTGAAAAGTCAACATAATAAAAGCATAGAAAGTTCATGTCAAAAATAATGGAAAAGTTTCGTTTGGTGAATAAATAAAATAATAATGAGAAAGGGTTGGGTTAATTTTTATAAAAGTCGAAACACGTCCATGTTTACACATAAAATGAAATTGGTATCATCTTACATCATCATTCCCATCTTCGTTCAAAATTGTCTCTTGTTCCTCCACACATAGTAGTAGCACCTCTCCCATATCGGTTGTTCCACAACTACCCACCTTGTTGTCCTCAAGATCATTCTCATATCCAGTACTACCCCTTGAAAGAGGATGATCATCATCACTATTACCACTTCCATCAAAAGCGGCACAAGGCAATAATGAAAAGTCCAGAATACCGTCAATGCAATACGATTCGTGTTCAACTAGTTTCAGTTGAGTTTTTCGTAGAAATACGCCCGAGGACGTCTCATACTTTAGAGTGCCATTTGAGGCGAGTTGAAAGCTGAAAATAGAGAGAAAACAATGACGTTAATACTGGAATTTAATTCAATGAATTCATTGAACATAAGGGCAGCCACGAAAGAGCAAAAGTGTGTTGTATTTAGCAATTAAGAAGGATTAAATAACACAATGAGGCTAGTGCATGAACGAATTGTATTAACTGAAAGGTTGCTCAAAACTTGTGCAACGGTGGAGATTATTATTATAACTCAAATGTTACGAGAAAACAACACAACTATTGTAATTACATTCCACTGGATGAAGGAATACATGGATTAGAGGAGTAAAGTTTTGGCACGAAACCGCTCGTACAATTTAACTGAACATCAAAAAAACTCTTTTGTGAAGCTAGAGAAGAAGAGTTTTTTGTAACCACAAAAGACTGAAGTACAGAGTTTGTAGCTTTTGGTCTGTATTTGATGCGTGATTGGCGACAGTGAAAACTTGTTGCGTCCAAAATTTCATTTTCCTCACAGCACTTTCTCAACAGAGGCTCTGAATGAGTTGGGCAAAGTTTTCCATGTTTTCTATGTCTGTTAAAAATCAACATAATCATATAAAATAAAATTCTGTTCTCACCAACTAATGCAAACGTTAAACTTAGTTAGAACATTGCATGACTCACTAACAATAACAATGTACAATTAATTATAAAACTATTTACTTACTCTTTTAAAACGCAATATTCGCCTGATGCAATGAACTGTTTCTGATCCAGTCTTAAATATCCATCGTCGCCTACATTAAGTTTTATAATTGGTCCAGGAACATGTGAACAGTTAATTTGTAAACTAAACAAATTATCTGTATTATTGTTTTCGGTTACAGCGCAATAGTGTTTCACCGTATCATCAGAACCAAGCCTCGTTCGTTTAGAAATCACAATTGCAGCGTGGGCAATAGAGACCTTGCAGTATTCAGCAATAATTACCACAAATAAAATATTTGTTAACAGTTTGCAGTTTACACTTAACGGTTCTTTTTCCATTTTTAGAAATGCAGAGAAAACCATAATTTCTCACAATGCCCCAACTGCACAACGTTGAACGGACAGCAATATAAAAACCAATGTCGTACTAAAAAACAGTCAAATATGACTAAAAGTGCTTTCCCGAAGAGCAGAGCATCATCTTATTTACTTTCAACAAGTTCCAGGAATATTTGCTCTGTTGAATTGAAACGCAATTTTTAAGAGGTATTCAATAATATTCAATGTTGTTTATCTTCCTTTCGGTGAATGGCACAATAACATAGTAAAATGAAAAGAAAGCATAAATTACAATGTGAGCGAATTGTAATTGTTTAACACTTTTTGATGACAAAAGGGAAATAAATCCTAGAAGCAAACAAGGCTACTGCCTCATCTTTTTTCTTTCTCTTTGCTGAACCAACTTCCCAGGAAGCAACAGGCCAAATGTGAAAGTTTGTCTTGTTTTCACCCGACAACCAAAGCTTACATTCACAACATCATGCAACGTACACAAGTCATGAATATAGAAACCTTTCTACTAAAAAAGGCAATACTCTAGTTTGCTGAGGATGCCACCGCTGGTGCATACATTTGGTTTCAACTGGTACAATGAAATTTATGCTTTTACAGCTTTCTCCATCTCAATCCACAACATGCTTTATTATAATCCTCCTGAACATAGTCATCTCATCACTGCACTGGGATAGAACCATAATTTCTTGTGAAGGAAAGTGAGTAAAAAGATTCTGTCGACTTTGTTTTCTCTATTATTTTGCAAAATGCAATGCACATTTTCTCATTTGAGAATTGCTAGATCCAGGATGTAGTTTGTGGACATGTCTACATTGTTTATTACATACAGTTTATATTACTGTAGGCAGTATCTTTACAGCGAAAAGTCTGACGTGTGATTTTTCTCAGCTTATTATTTTCTCACTACTTTCTACAGTTGTCTTGTAGATTGCTAGGCTTTAGTTTAATGCCAAAGATTGAGACAGTTAAATTGATTAAGACATCTTAAATGAAATTTTTTAAACAGTGCATGTAAAGTATGATAACTACATAAATGTTTTTGTAACATTGAACATTGCTATATAATGCACTAATGCACAACAACCTTCTAAAATGTCCATTTTGCGAGCTCCACTTCATATTTTATGCTCTACGAAACATTTGTCTTTTTCTATGAAAATAGAATTTGCTAACATAAATAACGGAACTTGTTGGATAATTAATTTCTAACCGGGGTGTACGTGCTTATAGGATCAAAACCAAGGAGCGTAGAAAAAAAGAACGTCACCATGTTACCAAACAAATAACTTAAATGCGTTTATTAGGACGGCCATACCGTAAAGCATTTTTAAATCTACGAGGCAGTAGAACTGGCTATCTGGCAAACTCACCTAGGATTCCCCAGCAGAGCATCAAATTTCCAATAATCGAATACATTTTTTTGACTGAGAGTTTAGGAGTAACGATTTCTACCTACATGAACGCTGCAAATATAGCATAAAAGTCAATGAACGAGGTGTAAATATAAGCGGTGAAAGGACAAAACCTCTGAAAGATGCATATTACAGTCTGTATGTATTTGCTGTATTTGCAGCGTTCATTTAGTTAGAAATCGTTACTCCTAAACTCTCAGTCAAAAAATGCATTCGATTATTGGAAATTTGAAGGTCTGCTGGAGAATCGAAGGGGAGTTTGGCAGATAGCCAGTTCTACTGCCTCGTAGATTTAAAAATAAACGCATTTAAGTTAT
>JAHZMT010003303.1:0-13201 GCA_027743785.1 Sinhomidia bicolor
TAAGTCATCATCACCTGGTAATGTGCAAGAGATAGACTAGTCCTAAAGACCGACCCGGCCGTCGTCACTAAACCTATTAATTTTTGGACAATAACGTGATAATTGTTAAAATAATACCAAATAAAGAAAAAATTGAAACAGTTAATGCTGGTAACAATTTATACAACTAAGCTGATCTTTAATGTTTGTTTGAAGTATTGTACTAACTGCAAATTTTCCCTGTGCATTGACGGACTACTTGATGTAATAACGAATTTGCGAAAATTTGACAAAGACTCTATTCGAAACTCTTTTCCTGCCTTCGTGGTTATCTTAATCTTTCTATTGGTTACTAAACCAGCCTAAACATTAATAGGTGTCGTGACTACCCGGTCGTTGTTGAGGACTGATCTGTATTTTTCATACAATCCATCATCGAAATCACACTTTTTAAAAACTTTTCTACCTGGTTGTTCGTTGTTCATACCTCACGTTATACTTTATGTAAGTAATGATATCATATTACATAATTATATTCGTCATTAGTATCCATCCACCCCCACACACACACAAAAATCTTCATCAATTAGTAAACGTTTTGCCACCACTTTTGATGGTGTTCGGTTGTACGATGATAATAATAATGACAAAAAATTGTTTAAAAAATAATGCCTTTCAGTTTACGAGCCTCATCATCATCATCATAGCATCAACAGAAAGACCATTTTAAAAGTTTATCGACATTGATAAGAGGTGAAATGCTTGAGTCATTATTATTACATGTTCACTTATTTTCAATTTCCTATCCCGTTTCCCTCAAAAGTCAGTGCACTCTGCCTCAGCGAGGGAGAAGAAGCAAGCATAAATACATTTTTTGTAAAAGCCATAAAATCAGTTGCCAATCAGAAAGTAGATCATCATTTTGCTTTCGAGAGATCATATTAAGATGACAGAAATGAATTTGACAGCTTCAAAAAACAAAGATAATGTTTGAAGCATCTGCACTGCGCCTTTAGTTTTTAAATGGCATGGGTGGTCCGTCGATAATAATGACGATTTTTTTGCTAAACAGGTTTAAAAAATCTACTTGAAATGCTATAAAATCGCAATATTTATCCAATGCTACATTTTATTGCTTATGAATGAATCATTTCATTTTTTTGCAAACTTTTACTACTGTATATTATGTTACTATTATTTATTTATTGTGAATACTCTCAATATGAAAATGAGCTCCATTGGTGCATAACAATCAGCTATATTTTTCTCCCTCACTTTTGTTTTTTTTATTTGCTTGGACTATGAACTTTTTTCTTATTCATCTTGCAAGATTATTATTCACCATTTTTTGTTTCTTCTAATTTTTTTTATCTTTCTGACTTTCCTTGAAATGAATTAAAATTCAGGAAGCATTTTTTAAGCGTCGCCATCATATTATGGCTACCATTGTTTTGTTTTTTTGATGTGTGTTGATGATGGTGGTGGTGGTAATGTTGGCGTCTGAAGTAATGACGGCGATAAGGATAATATGGACCAAGGTGCTAGTACTGAGAAGATGGTGTTAGCTTGATGATGGTGATGGTGGTGGCAGTGAAGAGGCAGAAAATAAAAATCTTCTATATTGATACTGCCTTCCTGACGAAGCCTGCGCATCTTAAATGAGACATACAAAAGTATGCAAGTCATTAAACTCTCACGTAACTGAAAACTTGGGCTAAAAACTATACAACATATTTAAGTAAACACGACACACACAAAAACAACAGCCTATTCACCTGTCACTTAAATTTTGGGCAAGTCTAAAGGGGTTCTTCGTATGTGGAGTGTGCTTGTTCTAATTTTTTTTTAAATCATAAATTGGCTTTTCCTTTACCCTCGCAATTCTGTGACGTTACATACAACACTACCCCAAATGAAAACTGTACGTACAACAACATTAGCAGCAGAGTGAGTACATTGATACTAAATGCACAGCATAATTTATATTACAATTATAACAACAATTCTGAAAAGATGTACATAGTAGGAGTAGGCAACTGCTCGGCATGCTCGCCAAGCAAGTCACCATCGCTATGGGCTGTATTTAATAGCATCGCAACAGCAACAACACAATCTTTAATCGTCAGCAGTTTTTTTATTTAAAAAGGCAAAGCAATGCATGCAATAATTTAGGTATTTAAGATAGAGATGTAGTGAATTGAAATAAAAGAGGATTTTTTTAAAAAAAAATAGAAGGAGATGATGTAGTAGCAGTGAAGACAACAGATTTCCATATTATTCTTTTGCTGCTGTAATGTTAGCGCTACTACAATTGCTTCAGATGACTATGACAACTTCATTAAAATGCTGTGACCGTCTTGTGACAAGTTGGTTGTGCTTTTTACAGTCATGTTCATAATAACCATTTTTTTCTGCGCTTTGCTGTTAAAAAAATGGGGGATACTTTTCTGCTTGCTTTGTTGGTCTTTCCTTCACTCGCTGCTAACACTGTTGTGTGTGCTTGCCTACTTGAATATTTCTACCTGGCTTTATAGTAGAAATTAATGTTGCTACTAATTGTAAACCATTTTTTATATTTTTTTAAAAATGAAGCTTTAAGGCAGATATCATCACCATACTTCACCTTCTCTCTTTGTACGTTTTTCCACCACCTGTGTTCATTTCATTTTCAGGTTGAATGGATTTAAAAAAAAAAGTTGTAGAGCAAGTGTATGGTACATAGCTAGCTACATACATAGTTGATGGTTGGTGGTATGCATATGTGGTAAGTTGGTAGTCTCAATAAAAATTCATGACATATGGTCGTCGTCACTCAAATAAAGCATTTAAAAACTGCTGCAAAGCAAATGAAATGACCCATGGCTCTTTTACTGCGTTTTTTCTATTCTGCGTACAGTGTCATCATGATCATGACATTATGGTAGTTTTCAGTCAAGTTAGCTGTTCTCAGCTTTTATTTAGAAAAAAAAGGAAAAACAACATTATCTTCTATTGTGCTTGTTTGTATGATGATGACGATGATGACAATAACGATGCTCCCCCTACAGTGCTTTTAAAGAAATAAAAGAAAAGAAAACTGTTGTTTTTAAGTTGATAAAAAAATTGAAAATGCGTACAAAGTTGTAGTGCTTCAAAAAAGTAAATGTATTGTTGCACACTGCCCCATCTTAAGCAACTAGTGCATGTGAGATTGTATCCCTACACAAATCAGGGGAAAACTCGCACTCGAATTCTGAATACCTGTCCAGTAAGGAATATACGTACAGTTAGTTAGTATGTAACGCCTTGCAAATGAAACGGAGGCGGCCAAGTAGTAAAAAGTCGATCACGCTGACATCTCATGTTAAATGGTATATCCTGTAGTGTTAAAGACGTGACGTGACACGAGTGATTGTGCTAACAGAGTTAGCACAGCCATTATTGCATTACATTTTTAGCTAAAGCAAGAAATGAGCAGAGTGTCAAGGTCAAATAGGCCATATAGAACACCACCACCACTTCCACGTAATTTTATATTGATTATTTGTTATCGAGTGAAACAATAACTTCATAAAAATGAAATAATTTTTTTTCCGCCCAACGCAAGAGTATAAAAAGGCAGCCAGAGCCAACTGTCATGAGTACACCAATTTATTTGTTTTGTACTTTCAGAATTGCAACTAAACCTTCTTTTACATTGGCTCTAGATGAACTTAAATAGCTCCTTCGAACTGTGTATCAAAAACACCTACGTTTTTTCGTTTATTTACTTGCCAGCAACCAGTATTACGAATATAAAAATAAATATGACCACTTAAAAGTCTGTTTTTCTACCAAAGTATTTTATATTTTATTCAAGTCTAAACACTTGGTCATTTGTTTGAATTTTCAACAAAAAAAATATCGTTATACGTACTGTCGTGGTTTTCTATATTTCAGCAGAAAAAATAGTCAATCAACATAATAATATTTTTTGTAGAGCAAAAACAATTGGCTCTTTTCTTCCGCTCTCTGCATTTTGTCAGCAGCATGCATCGCCATCCTGTCATCCTATTTCTCTCTCTGGATGGATGATGCCATTAAAAATTGGTCTTGTTACTTTGTGTCCTATCATCATCATCATCTTGGCTCTGGGTTGTAAATAGGCGTTGTTTGTTACCTCCATCATCAAAATACAATATAAGCGTGCTCATCATCAGCAGCAACAGCACTCTACTCTACTCACATCGTGCTTCTTAAACATTTGTAGTTAGTCTTGTGTCACTTGTTGTAACTGCGGTGTGGTGTGATGTGGTAGCGGCACTGGTGGTGCTTGTTGTTGTATGCCATACCAGTCAAGTCATCATCCATGTCATTCACTGACTCCATATTATTATTATTATTTATAATTTTTCCCCTTCTTGTTCACTCACTCACTCAAGCAAGTGAGTCAAGTGGCATAAGAAATATATTTGAGGTATTTATCATTTAAGGAGAAAAAAATAGAGAAGAGAAGGTGGAAGCAGCAGCAAAGAATAGGGGGCATAACAACAAAAATGATGAAATGCATGGATGGATGGATACTACTACTCATTGCGCATTGTTGTTTGTTGCGGTTTCTCTTTAAAACTCTAGAGCCAGCTTGTTACTACCACTACTACACGCAGCTTGCTGGCAAGAGGATGAGCAGGATGATGATACTTGGAGCAACTGTAAACAAGTGATAAGAAGAATCGGAACAATGATCATCCTCATCATCATGTAAGAATAATAACGCATAACGCATTTATAGAGGGAAATGTTTTGGAAGAAGAAGAAGAAGAGGAAAGGAGGCGGAAAAGGCTATTAGCCCTTTTTATACTTACCTATTTTGCATATAGCCAACATATATCATGATGATGATGATACTGCTGCATGGTTATAATGTGCTCAATACCGTAAGTAAGTGTTTTTGAACAAAATTAGATCAGAATTGGGCTGCTGACTGTGAGCTGAATAATGTATACATACCTACCTAAATGTAAACAGGGTTGGAACATTTTTTTTAAAATTTAGTTTACATTGTTATTGTGGTCTCTTCAGTCCATAAGAACAAACGTGTAAAAATATAGATGCGATTTTGATGAGAAGAAAATTTTGATTTTTTTTTCATTTGCCACCTCTCTCAGTCTTTACTTTCGTATAAAAAAATGAAAGGTCGCAAAAGCAGCAGACATTTTTTTCTTAAAAAAAGGAAGTGAAATTAGAAAGGGAACAAGTACTATTATTTTATTGTTACGACGATGATCGGTAGTACTTAGTAGAATCATGTGAAGTAAGCAAGTGCGTAAAAAAGGCGACAACTACAACAACTACTACGACAACGACGGCCAAACCAAAGTATGTAATTTGGAGGAATAAAGAAAAAAAATCAGTGAGCATAGCATATCATCAAAAAAACAGCATCATCTGCTCAAAAGCTTATTATTATTATTTAGTTTTTATTCTTAACTGTTTGCAATAATGTTCAACGTACCTTGCTTGCTGATGATGACGTCGTCTAAATAAAAAGCATGTCGTGTATTATTGTTGATGATGATGATACAGCTCAACCTGAATGGTCACAGAGCGTTGCTAAGAGAGAGAGAGAGAGAGAGAGAAAGATGAAATAAAAGGGCAGGCATTGTTGTATCGGTTTTGTGAAATATATGTATATTTTTTAAAACTTCTCTTTTTCTTTAAAAAAAAGTTTTCAAGTCACTGACTATAATATAATATCACTCTGCAACGCTCTCTGCCTCTTTATGATGAGGATGACTGAAAGATGAGGAGGAGATGCATGGATGAATGGGGAAAAGGGCATCGCCCATCCATTATTTTTATTTTTTTCTTTCAGCAGCAGCAGCAGCAGCGTTTTTTACAGAAAAGATAATACGGGGATAGATGAGAGAGGAGAGCTGTGAAATGTGGAGAGAGAGAGAGACAGAGGAGTTGAGTGAGTGCAAATTGAAAACAGGACAGTGATGAAGAGTAGCAAAAATTTGGTCTGATGGTAGCAGTGATGATGATGATGATGACAATGATCAAAAGGGGCAACAAAGCGTGCTCCTGAATCAAGTCGAGTCGACGACGAGAAGGACCACCACAATAACAATTACTAACAACCAAGCACCATGATAAAAAAACCCCAAATTTGGAGTGTATATAGTATATAATATAGAGAGTAGTAGTATGATGGTAGCGTACTTGGAAATTTCCGCTGAAGCCCTTCTTGTGTCTTCTTCTTGGTGTTTTTTTTAAAAAGAGCGAGAGCAACGGGCCATAATAGTAAAAGAGTGAGAGAGAGAGAGAGAGAGATGAAGAAGCAGAGCAGATGTTGACAAAGCTGACGAAGAAAAAGCTATCTTGTTGGTTTGGCTTTTTTTTGGGGTCTTTTTTATTATAGAGAGACTTGAACTGTTGTTGAGGATGAGCAGAAAATATCCTCATGATGATGATCATGACAACACAGGATATTGTACATCCAAGCAACAAATCCAGACACCGTGGCAGCAGCAGTAGTAGTAGTGGTAGTGGTGGTGGTGTAGCCGTAGTACAAACTACTAGTCAAGTCAGTTAACTAAATGTTAGCAGGGTTAGAAGAAGAAGAAGAAGATATTTTTTTGAAAAAAGCAGAGTCATTCAGCCAGAGAAAGAATAAAAAAGGACAGAGAGACATGAAAGGCAAGTGAAGCCAGCGAGCAAGCAAACCACAGAGAAAAAAGACAGATGAGCAGAAAGAAAACAAAGTGGTGTGTAAAGCAGAGAGAGAGAGAGAGAGAAAAGGAAGATGATCATCAGGCATGGTTGGTGGCTTGGTGGCGAGCCAGAAAAGCGCACGACAATCACAAATAATAATAGGAATACCCCGTAAATAAATGAGAAGACAGAGGGATAGGTTTTTGTTTGATGATTTTTGAACTTTAAAGTTAAAAAACATTATTTTTTAGAATAGATTTTTTTTCTTTCTTTTGAGAAAAAAATTATACTTATGTCTGTATGTACAAGTGCACGGTTCTATGGTCATTACAATCACCATCAACAAAAGCAATTACATGCCATCACCACTACCACCACCACCATCACCAGAAAGAAAAATAAGTTGGAGTTCATTGCTGCTCTGTTGTTGTTGTTGTTGTGGCGTTGGCAAAGCGGTGGAGTTCATCATCACGTCACGACGCTGAAGACAACGACGACGACGACCGATGCAAGGAACAAGACGACGACAACGTTGTGTTGACGTGGTTCATGGTTTGTAAATGTGTGGGGGTAGTTGTGATGGTAGTAGTCCTAGTAGTAGTGTCGTTGTCCGTCGTCATCCATCATTGTCGACGACATTTTTGTTTCTGTTCACCTGTCCCATTATTTGTAATCCATCAGCCGCATCGTCATCTTCATCGTCCCTCCATCCAATGAACTTTTTCCACCTTTGCTTTGCTTTCTTTTTTATTCATTTAAAAAATGAATATAAACACCTTTTCAATGTTTTTTTGCTTTGTTTTTTTGAAATAAAAAATGGTTTTGCTGCATTTTTAGTATCGTTGGAATTCGTGCAGGTTTGTGTATTTTTTTAAAAAGTATGCGTAAAAGTTTGTCTTGTCCCATTATAAAGTTGACATGGTCATAAATGACGACAATAATAATAAACATGAAAGAAAAAAAATACAATAAAAGAAGTTAAATTATTTTTTTCATTCATGTTTGCTTAAAACTTTTAACTTTTTTTCAAAAAAAAAGAGTTTTTATGGAGTCCACTTCAGTGCAACCCTTGCAGCAGCAGGAAACTCACGAAGACGACGACAAGAAAAATGGTAATTATAGCAACAATAAAAAGGAATGAGACTGACTGAATGAATGAATAAGTAGTAGAGGTTGATGATGATCATTATGACTTTTTGACTGGCTTTTTTTAAAACGTATTATTATCAAATGCATTTACTACTCACTCTCATTCACGTTTGCCAGGTCCTGCGAGCCAAGAGTCAAGGTATGAATGAAAAGTTTTGTGTGTGGAAGTAAAGGCCCACACACAAATACAAACCAAGGAAGAAATGGTGTGCACTTTTGTAGATTTTTGAATACAAAAAATTGATATACTGTTCCTTTTTTGTAAAAAAACACAGCATTTTTTGTCCATTGAGTGAGACTGTTGAGTTATGTGCGGAATAGAAATATGCCTACTTATTTATCATTTAAATAAATGTCTACTCAAAACCTTGGCATGACAGTGTACTGGTTTCCATTAAACACAGCACAGGAGTCTGCAGGACAACGCAATCAAGAAAGAGCAGTAGAATAGGTGGGTGGGGAAATGAAACTGTTAAAAATGGTAATTACATGGCAGCAAATAAACAATTTAATATGCATTGTTGTAAGAGAGATGTGTACTAATAATAATCCAAGAGAAGTTAAATAAATGAATGTGCGAGTGAACAAAAAGGGAGCAGTAAATCGCTATTACTATTATAATTATTATCAAACGTACCACCAGAGTAACAAGCAAGGGTTTGAAATGAAGGTGGAAAGTAAATGGACGACTGTACTGTTTTTCAAACGGACTTTGATGAGATGGTTTTAGTCTGGAGATTTAATAATATTACTGTTGACATATAACTACAACGCTGACTCAAACAAGTAGGTATATACTTTTCAGATGGCAAGAGAAAGGAAATAAAGCATAAATTTTAAATCCGTAGATACATACACACACACACATGGTATTATTGATATTTAGAAGTACATAATTACAGTAACCACAAAATGCTCGTTTTTATTGGTAATAATAATGTACTGACTTTTTATTGTTTCAATTGTTTTGGAAAACCTATTGTTTTCTTCTTGCCATTAGCAAGGAGTCTCATTGAAAGAGAGGTAATGTTACTACTGTTGTTTGATCAATCCAACAAAAGTTCAAAAAGTTTTACGTTTCAGAGTGTAAACCAATATGTATGTGTACATTGGTTGTATGTATGCAACTTCTGTCCATAATAAAAGCAGACAGACAGACAAGCAGAGAAAACCCCATTCATTTTAACCTATTTTAACTGTTCAAGTACGTACATGCGACTTGATGATAATAGTAAGGAATTCCTTCAGAGATTGTTTTCGTTCACAAAACAAGAAAACAGAATTGAATGAAAGAGTTTTTAAAGATGATGATATGATGGCAAGACAATCAAGGAGGAAAAATAGTTTTGCTGGAAATACTTTTAAAAAATACACACATTATAAGCAGTCAAAAATAATGATAATAAAAATGGGATCATTTTTAGCTCTCCTTTCCTTTAACGTAGTCTATCATTAAAACTTTTTGCTCTTCTTTATACGTCCATTATAGCTTACCTTATTTACACCTTTTCGACGTATTCACCAAAGGTATGTTCCATTCATTTTCATTCAGAAATATTCACTAGCACGCACGTTCGTCATACATCGTCATCATCTCTAACTCTTTCCAGTGCAGGCTTAGAAGCATACAAATGAGATCCCCTTTAAATTAATGGCAGCGACCAGTTTATGCAGCTCTTTGACTCGTCCCAACATTCAACTATTTTTTACTGTAAGTTACAACAATCGTCCACTACACGATTGTATGAACTAGTATTCAAATGACTAGTGAGCAAGCATTTTAACAGAATTTGTGTATATTATCATATACAAGAACAGTGTGATGATAGCTAGCATTATATTTTATATTATTTTGTCTGTCAGTCTGTTTGTCTGACCGTTACAATGTAAGCAAATAATTTTTTTAATCGATTTAGTGAACAATTGAAAATCGTAAAAGTTTAAACAAGATAATTTCAGCTGCGGAACTAGGTAAGATGCGACAGTTTCTGCAGCGGATTTATCTGCAATCGTTTTGAATTTTTTGGAGCGTCATAGTATAATAACGCAACTAGATTTCTACTTCATCGTTTCTCGGTTACCTATGTACGTACTTTAATAGTTGCATTGTTGGTGAGCTGCATTCAAATGGCCTCAGCAGCATGGATTATCATTTTTGTCGCTTAGAAGAAAATCGTAAAAGTTTAAACAAGATAATTTCAGCTGCGGAACTAGGTAAGATGCGACAGTTTCTGCAGCGGATTTATCTGCAGTCGTTTTGAATTTTTTGGAGCGTCATAGTATAGTAACGCAACTAGATTTCTACTCATCGTTTCTCGGTTATGTACGTACTTTAATAGTTGCATTGTTGGTGAGCTGCATTCAAATGGCCTCAGCAGCATGGATTATCATTTTTGTCGCTTAGACCAGCGGCAAACAAAATAAACACGTCTCCTATGACTTTGCTATCTGTGTACATATATAGAAAGACCCATCGACGCATTTATTGTAATAGCTACTAATTACGAGTTTAAAAAAAACTACCTACTTGCTGCTATTTAGAGAATATTTCTGCCACCATGTCTCTCAAGGTCCTCATTTAAGTAAGCATTATTGTGTCCTTTAGGCAACATCAGGTTGGACTTGACGTGGACGACGGACATGATACGAGTATGTCCAAGGCCATCAACATAATGACAAGTGCTGAGTCTCAGGTTTCACTAGTAGTAAGTGCAAGGAGTCGGTAGTCGGTACATTCTGAATAATCATTCTTGTCATCATCATCACCACAACCACCACCACAGTAGCAGCTCAATGAAAAAAGCCCTGACAGGTGTAAATTGCCGTAATTTTTTACAGCCAAAATCATAGTCGTGGATTGGTCAGCATTTTTACAGTCAACGAGACATACATAGTTGCACCACCACCGACCATAGCAAACAGCAGCATCACACCACCACCTAAGCATCTTTTCAGCTTGTTCGTATCAGGTACACATTTTTGCAATAAGCATGTCCAACTGCTGATTGCTTCTTGCTGCTTGTGGCAAACTCTGCAACAACATTATCATATCATCATGGGCTCTCTGGTTGTATTTGGTTGGTCTATCATCATCATATTATCATCATCATCTTTTGGTCACGTTCTCTGATTCTCTACCAAAAAAAGTTGAATGCATGTTGGACAGGACGGTTGGCGTGAGGTTCCTGCTGGTTTGTTGGCCGACGGCCGCCTCTCATTTGATTCCTACACTTGTACGTATTTCATGCATTATCATCTCAACGTCAACAACAATTACAATATGCAGGTAGCCGAAAAAAAAATCAAGGAGGTGGATAGCTTTTGACGGACACTCCTCGTTTTTTCAAAGCCACGACCACCTGTTTATTTTGCACTGTGTGTTTACAAGTCAAATTTTGCTTTGAACGCCTTTATGTTTTTTTCAGAATAAAGTCGTTGTTACGGGTTATTAAAAAAATTAAAGAAATGTTGAAATGATTTTTATGTATTGTATTTGATATTAACAATCTTGTATAATAATGGTAGGTTGTGATAAGTTTTGTTTTTGTATTTAAAATAGTCAAAGTATAAACGGTACTATGTGAGGAATGAATATCATCTTGAAACATAATTTACAGCTTTTGAATTGTAATTGACACTTTAGGTAAATGGCAAACGTAAGTAAAAATAATATATTGACAACTCTAAAACGGTACTATGTGAGGAGTGAATATCATCTTGAAACAGTTTACAACGGTTGAAAGGATTATCAGTGAAACAGAAAAACTGATAATAGTCAGAACAGGTGGAGTGGGCTCCTATTTATACGAAAAAGTTTGTTAGGTGCCTAAGTCAAGGCAAATATTAACAGTGTAACTTGACATTGTTCCAATTCTGAGAACAAAACATTGAAGCAGTTCCAGAGTCGCTGTGAAAACAATGGTTACATAAATTGAGGTCACATTATCAAAAAACATTTATACGCATTATAACTTTCTAAGAATCTAGCATGAATGCCTTTTGTTTAAATTATTTTACTATCTTTACAGAAATAAAAATATTTTTATTTTTCATGGCGACAAAGTTAAATAGTACTTTTGAAAATTCATGATTTTTCTAATCTAGAATGGGTTTGCTGATTTAAAAAATTAATCAATTTTTCTTCTATATAATCAGTCATATAGTTAAATTCTACTCCGATTAGTTTAAAAAAATTATAGAAATTTAAGTTCAAATATTAAATTATATAATTATAAACGCTTATAAATATCATAAGCATGCAACTAGTTTCAGAAGATTAAATGTTTAAGAGACAACTTAAACTTTCAATACAATATTTTAAAGGGTGCTTGTACGTCTGAGGTATCTATTTCCTAATCAAGATGCTTTTGGAAGTTATTCACCTTTTGCAAATCAAAAGGAAATTGCTGATGAAACGACACACAAAAAATCAATTCAACAAAACAAAGAGATCTGTTTATTAAATTTCCAACACTACTGACTGCCACCATCCTGAGATATTGCGTTCCTACAATGTTTACTAATTAATAGTACTTGAAAATCGTGAAGTCTGCGATTTTTATAATAAAATGTTTTTCTTGTACTTAACTAATTAATCATTTCATTAGTATTCTGGCGCCAACTCGTTTCTTAGCAATATTCAACAATGTTTGCTCAACTCTTTTTCAAAGTGCAGAAACTTTTTTGATCTTTACTAATAAACCATTAAATTCGTACTTCAACTTGTTTCTATACACCTATAAATTTGAAGAAAATTAGCGTTTAAATTTTATATCATCATATTGAATGTCATCTCTTTACCGCCTCTCTTTTTAAATTAGAAAAGATCGTGCTTTATAAGTGAGTCAACATTTCGTGGGAAAAACACTCCTCAGTTTTTTACTCCCAACTTTTTGTCTTAAGGGAAGAGGATGTACTTTACATTTTTTAAAGAAAATCTGGCTCATTTAGAACATTTTTTTTCAAAGGGAAGCAAACAAAGCTCAAAAATACCAAGATGATGATGATGCATTTCTACTACTGCTGTGTCTTTCGAACCAACATCATGACAAGTCATCCCAATGGGTTTTATGAAGAAAACTGAAAGGGTCAAAAATAGAAGCTTAGTAGCAGCTTTACTCTTAAAAATCATGCTCGTATTTAAATCTCTCTCTCTCTCTCTCTGTCTTAAACTCTGCTCTTCCAGTTCTGCTGTTGAACCTAAAAAAAAATCAGCAACAGGAGTAGGACAACTGAAAATTTTTATGGGGATATATACCGTTAACTTTTCAGTTATACCAAAGTTTAGCAAAAAATATACTTATATTTCTTCTGGTTACATATTGCATGTTGCATCATACTACGACGACAACGTTTCGGTACATTTTACTATATACGGATGTAAACAAGGTTTCTTTCT
>JAHZMT010003303.1:13279-32689 GCA_027743785.1 Sinhomidia bicolor
TTCTTCTTTGACTTGTTTATAAAAAAGTGTAACATTTATTCCCTTCTTTGCTCACTACTTCTCTCTTTCACACACACAAACACACTCTCCTCAGTTCTCTCTCCTTTTTGACAATTACATTTATACTTGGACCTCATCCTCGCGTCCTCCTCATCTTCTCGTCGAAACCAACCAACAACAACAACATTGTCGTCCTCGGCAGATATCTCTTGCTGCTTTTTTATCTTTTGACAGAAAAATATCTATTTTCGGAACCAAAGATGGAGATTCCAGTTATTTTAAATGATGCATTTTCTAGAGTAAAAAAGGAAGGCGATGAAAAGGAAAGAAATAAAGATAAAACAAAGTTTTGTGTTTTTTCTGAGAGAGAGGCACAACACGCATGCAAGAAGGATTATCATGATGATGAGAATGTATTCTCTACAAAAACCAACGTAACACCACTATCATACACCACCGCAACAAAATTCACAGAGGTGGCCAAGCCACAAAACACACCAGTTAAACAAATTGAAGGAAAAAGAGCAGTTGGTCTCTAAGAAAATGTAACAAATTTTCACACGTTCAAAAAAAACTAAACATCAGAATACAAAGAGTGTGTTAAAATGGACAAAAATAATGCTCAAGTTAATGCTAGACTCTGTTCACTCTTGGTGTAAAAACAAATGTCAATATACCTTCCCTACTTTTTTTGTACGTTTTATATATTTTATTTTTCACAAACTGGCCAGTGAACCTCAAAAAATCCAAATGGGAAGAAGAATACATTTCCAACAATTTTTGAAAAAAAATCACCAACTCTTCTTGCAAAAAAAAAATTAATACACTTAAAACGGTACTTGCACTTAAAAAAACATGTCGAGAGCAGAGTAACTTTTTGCAACATTTATAGCATGACTTGTCATGACTACTACCGTCAACATGTCATTACTATTATCATCGCCATCATCATCATCATCATCGTAGTTACCAGTCACCACACCATTACATATCTTCATTATCATCACCACCATCACCAAAAAAAATTGTTCTCATATCTGCTCGCCATCATCATCGCATCGCCGTCATTAAAGAAAAAAACAGTGGGAATTGAGAATGGCAAGGCGACAAAAAAATATTATTGCGGCATTCGGTGATGATTATGTTATATTGTATCGGATGGGACCTCACAAAAAAACGAAACTTTTATATGCGTCTACATCATTATCACCACTAGCATAACTACTACACAAGGTGCATAATGATATTCATAAGTTGAGATGTTCAAATAAAAGACGACGAAGAAATAAAAACACAAAATTAGTATGCATTTTACATACAAGCCATATATCTTATAAGAGGAAGGGAATAGGAAAGGATGGATGAGCAGGTATGAAAAACGGAACGGATTTAAATTTCTGCTGCTGTTGTTGTCAGTTGTCAATAAAAAAATATATAAATTTTTTGGTGATGGGTACAATGTACTGCTGTTGTGTGCTGCGAGCACCTACAGCTATCAAAGTCAGTTACCATTCTTTGAAGTTGTGTAGTTTAAGTAGCAGAGAGAAGCTTAAGGTGACGACGACAGCGACGACGACGTCGACGAGGATGATGATGATGACAACGGCTCTTTACAAGAAGCAAAAAATACAGTACAGGAGGAATTTTTGGAGTGGTATTTCACTTTTTCCCTACTATTATTATTCCTGGGCTTCTCAACATTTCAAATAGACAGGTATGTTCTTTTTTTGGATGACTGATTAGGTGCTATATCATCGTCATCATCGTCAACTCACAGGATCTTCACCTTCTCCTCTTCTCCTGTAAAAAAATATATATAAAAATTTCTGCTTTTTAGCTATTTATTTTGGTGAAGAGGAAAATATACATAAAAAGTTGGCTGAGCAAGAAGGAGTAACTAACTGAGCAGTTCAAGAAAGAAAAAAAAAGTTACTACTAATCATAATATATGCTGTGCAAGGATGAGTATAATAATAACGCTGAGAAAAACAGAGGTTCCCTGCTGGCAAAACTATACGTTTTTATTAGATTCATCATCCAACGTACATAAAAAATTAGTCTTGGTCCACTAGTCACCAAAAAATCTCCACGGTGGAGGAACAGTGTACACAGCGCTATTATCGTTATTATTATCAGGATAAAATACTCGCGACTCCGCTGTCAGTGGTAGACAAGGCATACAAACAAGAAAAAAACAGACGAGAATGATGATCATGATGATAAGGCGTGGGAGAATATCCGTTTATAAGGACCGTCATCATCACTATCAACATTACTTTAAAAATATTTGGTAAAATAAAGTAAGCATGCATACCAGAGTTTTTTTTGTATTTTAGCAATTGCAAGCACAAAAAAATTGTTCAACAGTTTCCTACCGGTCGATGGTCGAAGAGATGTGGTAAAAAAATCAGAACAATCGCTGCTGCTTCTTCTTCTTCTTCGTTGTCATCGTCGTCATCATCACATCACCTCTTTCTCTCTTACACGATACGTTAGAATAGCAGAAAGGAATGAGCACTACCGGAACCTCTCTTCTTCTTCGTCTTTTTTTTTAAAAAAAGAAGAAATGTGTGAACATGCTCATGGTGATAATGATGGCATTATACAGTGTTTTTAAACAATTACCAAGTATTTGCATTATCATGCATGATGTTGTTTTGTTGTACAGGATGATAAGCTTGGTCATGACATGGCCAGTGAACTAATTTTTTATTTCCTTGGAAAATCTGCTGATGAATTGTTGGTGATGGGATGATGGACCTTCTCTATAAATCACCATTTCACCACAACTGGTTTCAGTGTTTACCTCTCGAGTACTGAAGTGACTGGGTTCACAGACCATGAACTTTTTCTTTCATTATTTTTTCAAATTTTTTTTTTCACCATTATTCAACAAGATGAGCTAGTCATGCCTGTGTGCATTGGAACAATAAAGTTGCAGCGAAAAGAAACAGATCATCTGGTAGGATTCTTCTTTCTTCTCTTGACAAAATGTGGATATCCCACTGGGATTCAAATTATCACGTCATTATCCTCCTTCTAATATAATGACGATGATGATGGTGACTGGTGAGGGAATAGGATTATCCTGTGCTTGCGCTTTACATTGAAGGATTTTAAGAAAAAGAAAGAAGGACAAAAATGGCAATCGGCAGCAGCAGTAGCAGTATATCAACTAACAGCATTTTCTAGTGAGTGGGAAAATTTATTTGTGAACATCATTATACTTTTATGCTATCAAAAAGAACAGAAGAGCATTGTTGTCATTAGAGACCATCATGGCGAAAATCACCACTTGTACATACAGCTCTCACTCAACTTTACATATTTTTTTTCATCTCCGCTGTCCGCCTCATTTGTTATCATTACCTTCTTGGTCGCCATATTAATCTCCTGTAATATCTTGGACACGACCAACCGTAACAGTTGCCTAGCAAAAAAAACCTTGGTATAAAATGACGCTGCTGGTAATAGCCGTCTGCTTTAGTCATCCTTCAAATTATTATTTCAACTGTCCACCTTTGAGCACATTCAAATTTTCTCAAGATATATTTATACTATTTTTATTATGCTGATTGTCATGCAAACTATGATACTGCGTTCAAGGTGTATATGCATATATATACGTACTTTTTCAAGATTCCCATCCATTATAATTCATCGTCATCAGCCGTAACCCATGCAATATTATAATGATTATTATGAGTGCGGTTTTACTCGCTAGGTTTTTTACTTCTTCACAGACTTGTCTCTAGGGACAGAAAGTCAGAGAAAAGTAGATTTACAACAACGTTTTTTCATCTTCCAAGGAAAGACCGCTACATTTTTACGGTGTAAAAAAAGGATTCAAATCAGAACCAACAGAGACATCACCTCCTCCCCAGTCAAGTATGCAACAGGCACAACAGTCAGCAGCAGATAGACGGATGATTTATAGGCTCACAAACAAACAAATTATGCAGGAGAACGTTTTAAAAAGTGCGGTTGGGAAACGGCTATTTTTAGAATTAAAATCTCAGGAGAGAAGAAGGGGTAGTGCAACAAAGTTTTCTCTATAAACGGATGTGCTACCAATGTCACACATGTCGCAGTGTTGAAAATACTTATTTTGACTTGCAAGCTAACTGCTATAATATTCTTATTTGATTGTTTATTAGAAACCTTTTTTTAAAAACTTTTTGACAACAGAGTAAAAAACCCGTACATCTGACATCTGATGGCGAGTTGTATAGATTGAGTGAGTTAACATAATATTCATAAGGGAAACACTGGGAGTTGTTTACGCATCACAAGTTAGCCATAGAGTGTACTCACGGAGGCACACAAAGACATTCGAAACCGCGACTATCTCTTCATTGCTCTCTGTTTGAGTTGGTGAGCCAACAAGAAGACTGTGTGCATTCGTAGAGTACGTTACAACTGGCGTAGCTTGTAGGTCGCGCAGTATACACACGGACAGCTAACATGAAACGATGGACAAAACTGCAGACGTGGTACGTGAAGGCTCCCAAATTTCGCTCGTATATTTTTTCGCCTCTTCTGTTTTTTGATGCATTTTGATTTGGTCTCGTTCAGAGCTCGGCTCTCTCGCGATCTCGGGCTCCTCTTCAACTTGTTTACTCCTCCGCTTCCCAGAGTTTTTGACTCAACTCTGGAGCAAAGTTGTAGTTGTTGTCGAAGGGAACAAGTCGTTGTTGTGTTTTTTCTGTTGGCACTTGCGAATTATGTTTAATTTGATTGGTTTGATTTGATAAGGTGAAATAATATCAAGGTTAACTCTGAGGGCAAGTCTAGCTATTTCGTTGAGAAGTGAAGTTGAACTGAACTGAACTGAAGTTTGTTTCAAGTGCTGGTTGGAAGATGTAGGGCATAGGAATGAGATGAGAGATGTGGCGAGCTTAGTTTGATTGTCAGCAAATAATAAGAAATAAGGTGAGCTGCTGTGACTTGATTGCTGACATTGACCGGGGGAAAGTTGCCTGATAATGGTTAACATGGTTGCCACTTTTGTTTTTCGTTGCTGTTTTTAGTTGTTGTTGAGCAAGTCAGGATGAACAGAGAAAGCAGATCAGATTCTAAGAGAAGGGAGCGATCCCCATCAAAGCATCGTTCCTCCTCCCCTATAAAAGGAAAAAAGCGGTCTCACAAGTCTTCATCATCGTCTTCTTCTAGATCTCGCTCAAGATCACGTTCTAAAGTTTGGAGTTACTCCAGGTCTAGGACAAGTAGTAGCAGACAATCTGGATCCAGGGGACCTTCCAGGCGACACAATGACTTTTACTACAGACGCAGATTGAACGATTATTCGAGTAGGGCTAGGTCAAGATCACGTAGTAGATCACCAAAGAGAAGTTTTAGCAGCAAGACTTCCAACGCACAAAGTAAGGCAAATGGCAGCTATAAAACAAGTCAGAGTCACCATCGGGAGGAAAATGTTGAGCGACCTTCAACCTCCAGGTCAGTTCAGCCGTCGAGTTCCAGAGATAGTTATGCAGATAGAGAGAAAGATGCCAAAAAGTCATTAGATAGAGGGCGAAGTTCCCCGTTGAGGCCAAAAGATGAGAAACGCAGTTCATCAAAAGAGAAAAAGGAAAAGAAGAAGATTAAACGCAGGGAGAAAAGGTCCTTGTCAACTTCGTCATCATCATCATCCTCATCCTCTTCTTCATCGTCGTCCCACCGTTCAAAGTCGTCAACGAGCTCTGACTCGTCTACGGAGAAGAAAAAGAAGAAGCGCAAAAAGAGGAGTGATAAATCTAAGTCAAGAGACCGAAAACATAAGAAAAAGTCAAAGAAGTCAAAGAAAGCCAAAAAGATGAAGAAAAGAAAGCGAGAGGGAAAGTCGAGCAAGTCATCCAAGTCAGAATCAAAAGGTAAAGATGATTCCAAGACTGATAATGGAAAGCCAGTGAAAAGGGTTTTAGGTATGGCCTCTGCTACAACAAAAACTTCAACATCATCAGTGACAGATGCCCAAGTTAGGCTTATTGAAAACGGACCTGTCAGCTCAGTTGTTACTGAAGAAGTGACAAGAGCACTTTCCAAACGATCTATTAAACCAATGACGAAAGAAGAATGGGAGAAATCCCAAAATGAAATTCGTAGAATAGTTTCTCCGAGCTCAGGACGCCATAGGTAATTACATTAGCTCGACATTGTTTATCATTTTCTTTCATTTGACACGTGAATGAAGTATCAGTTGTTTATTTGTCGTATCTTTTTATTAATCACGTTTCCAGATTAATTCGTGGAGATGGAGAGGTTCTTGAGGAAATCGTTAGTCGAACTCGTCACCGGGAAATTAATAGACTGGCGACTATTGCTGATGGACATCAGTTTCAAACCACCGTGTATTTTTCTGAAACAACTTTAAAATGAACAACTTACAATTAAACCAGAAAGCTCCCGGGGTGTTACGCACGTTGAGAATCAAACAAGCATGTTTAGCCACATTTGTGCACATGTTGCAATTTTGTTTGAGGGGAAAGGGCGTTAACGCTGCATTTTGTGGGTTTTGATAGTATTGAAATCTGGTTGATTTTGCTCTGGAGAACTGTGGGTTCAAAAATCATATTTCGTGTCGTTTCTCAATATGTATTCTATTTTATTCAATGTATAATATGTTTGATTCTTTCCAACGTTCGTTTGAAGTATGATCAAAGTGAAAGAAATATTTTACTTGCAGACCAGAAACTATAGCTAAAGTTTAGTTACTCGTGATTGATTTTGAAACTCGTCGTCATGACCAAATGGTGCATTTGGTCATGACGTTTCACCAACCATTTTCGTTTTGAAATGTAGAGTTCATAAAAGACTTGAAAAAGTTTATCAGTGAATCATGATATATTTTTGCTTTGTACCATAAAAGATGTCCATGTATTATAGAAAATATAATTTGCATTGTATGGGCACATATTTGTCAAATTCTCATACTCATTCATGATCTGGTGATCACATTAAAAATGCAGTTCCATCCTCCAAGGCTTCATAAATTACATTTTATAAAAGTTTTCATGCATATAATGTATAATTTATGCAAGTTATTTCATAATATTCATGAAGACATTTAGAATATAAAAATCAAACAAAAATGACTTATGGTTTTCCTTGAGACCACACAAATTACAAAAATGGAAGAATTTGTTATGTGTATATGGCTACAACGTCGAGTTTCGAAAACCGTTTAAAAACAAATTTTGGGTTGTAGTTTCTCGTTTGCAAAATAAAGTAAATAACTTCACCTAGCCACTTTGATTACTACGCATCAATAACATCCCTTGTCAGGTCCCAATTTTGGAGGTAGAAAGTAACAAGTAATGTCCCATTTGTGTTGCCTATTTTGTCGCTGTAAAATATACCTTTCCAGCCGACTGGTATGGCAATTTTGGCAAATATTCTCATTTTCTAACTCTATTTTTACGATTGGTCCCTGTTCCAACGTTTTCACAGCCCTAAACAAACCTTTAAAATGTGATTATAAGCTTGGGTCGATTGGGATCTGGCTACGAGTAAAACCTGGCATAAATTGTTGTAAGTTGTTGCATAACACATAAATAACAAATGATTTTATACGTATTTAGTGGACTCCTGTTTACTGCTTGTGTTAGATAAAGGCATTGATGATTTTATGTATCAGTTCTTACTATACTGTACTTTTTATATTTAATTTTTTGTCAAAACATATTTTTTAGGTATATAACTTTTCCTCCTTTAAATTTTTTTTTACTTTGTGATCATGTATTTTTTTGTTTTTGAACATAAACCATGTACAGCAGAGCGTTGAAATAGTGGACACAAAAATTGCTAGATCTATTTAGTGGTATTTCTTTATCTTTGACAGTGGTTTAAAATAATTTTTTTATATTGATAGAAGTCTCTTTTCTAAAAGGTTTTATTTTATTTGCACAACTGTGTGCTTAGAAAGTTAGTGTTTTTTGATGAAGATAGTCCATGTATCAAAAGTCCAATCAAAACTTATGCTAGTTGTGGATATTTTTTGAAATTAGAATATCAAAAGCAATTTGTGACATTTAAATATTACATCCTATTAATTGTTTCTCTTATCAAGTTTATGAGCAGTTTAGTCTGTCACCAATGTTTGTTACCATGTAGGTCAGATAAGACTACTTACTACTAGCATTTAATATTATACAAATATTAATATATGTGTACAGTGTACACTTTAAAAATTACGTAAAATTACTGATGACTCAAGAGGCTCAGTATAGTAAAATGTATGTATAATACTTATTGTGATTTATTTTGTCTCTGATTGTCATCAATTTACCGTTAAAATTATAAACAGCTAAAATGTAGTGTGAAATACAACTAGAATCAGATAAACTGTAGATGTAAAATAAAATGTCGAGTGAGGAACTATTTTCAATTTATAATCAGCGGCCGACGTTTCTAACACACGCCCATGACATACATACATCGTTACTTTATCCTCTTCACATTCAGTACACTAGTAGGCATATACAACATCATATCTCAAAAAATAATCATTATAGCAAGCAAATGATCTTTATTTTTTCGCTATTTCATACTACACACCTTGTTGACAGTGGTTTCAATTTATTAGCAGAGCTCTCGTATACTATTGACTATATCTGCCTTGTAGTCTCTTTCATTGATTACGTGTGTACTACCAGCAGCAGCATCCAGTCAAAAAGAACTGGAAACGTACAACTGCTGGAATTTCCGTACAACCACAAAATAAAAAAGTCTGTGAGAATCGCTGTGCCATGTACGAGATACATAATATAGTAAATTGCAAAAAAGCAAGAGTAGCGCTTGAAGCCTTGCTTGCTCACCACTTTTCAGCGTCCTTGCTTTCGAGAGTACGCATGCGAATGTGTGAAGAAGCCTAGTCTAGAAAAGATCTTTCAGTAAAATGCTAATTAGTCCCAATACATGGCAAGACCATAATATTGCAAAACTTGCTTCTTCGGCAACAAAGCTACTTATTATTTTATATTCCCTCCTTCCCTAGCAAAATAAATTTTTATCGTATATTTTCTTCTGCCATGCGTTTTTAACCACCTATTTTCCATTTCACATACACACACACACACCAATCCAATCCAAACCCAGTCTATGCAACAATGTATTCAAAAAATGTTGCTCCTTCCTTTATATTGCTAGCTCTCATATCCATAAATCTCCAAGTTTAGTTTCCATTCCGTCATGCACGCTGCTTGTATGCTCGCTCGTACACTATTTTTCAATGAGGTCTTTCTTACCTACTTGTTTGGTTTCTCGACCTGTTTTAGTTACTACTGACTGCTGTATAAAATACAATACTCCAATTTCCAATCCATCCTGTTCCCTACTTCATTACATCATGAGCCATGTATGTCCCTCAACTGACTAAGCGACTCTACTAGTCTTACTCGTGTCGTTGTGCTGCCAACAACTTGCATGTCTGTTCCTTTCTCTACCATTTCGTTACTATACATTAAGCACCGGACAATTGTGTAGTTAACTTACCTAAACTCATTAAAAGTTAACTTGCTAAATAAAATATATAACAATATATACTGTTGATATTGGTCGTAACAACACTGTACGAACAAGTAACCTGTGGTGGTGGTGATTGGTGACAACGTACCCGGTTCTTTTTAGCCAAACATTTTTTTGTACTATTGTTCTACAAGCTTCTCTATATACAGTTATACTTCATTAAATATACCTGTCCTTTATCTTCAGTCAAGTTGAGTTCACATTGTTCATTTGACGTGTCAGAGGAAAATGGGTTCTCATTTGCCATCACCAGCCCAAGTGGCAGGAGCAGGCCAGCAGTTGGCAAAAAGTGGGACAATACTTTTCGACTTCCCGGTTCCACCGGCGGATGTCACCGATGAGATTGGCATGAACAAAGTGGAGAACGTTGTGCTCTCCGTGCTTTTTCCCGACTTTGGTAAATCTCTTATTCCATTTTTGACATACTAGTTTGCATGGAATACTTACTTAGATGCATGTATATCGAAATATGCATACATTAGCTAACTATGCGTTAAAAAAATTTGCATGAATAACTTGTAGTTTTTGGATAAGTGTTGCATTATATTATATTTGTCAAAAACGATTTTTTAAACAAAGGAAGTAAAACTCCATAATTTTCATCATCATCGTTCTCACTTTAGAAAAGAAAAGTTTCAAAAGTGTGAAACAAGAAGTAGGAATTTCTTCATCTACTACTACTACTACTCATTTTATTGCTTTCTCGTTCGCTTTTTACGCCAATTTGTCTTTAGACAGAAAATATCTTTAATTCTTTCTCTAATTCTCTGCTGTTGACTTTTTGGCAGTCGCATGAAAAACATTCAATGAAATTGCAATTGTAAGCTAGCTAGCTGTGCACATGTACATACGTGCTTCGCCGCTGCAGTAGTGAAGAATTAATCGTAAATACAATTCAGTTTCAAAAGTTGAGAAGAAAGTAATAAAAGTTAATTGGGAGCAAAAGAGCACTAATAATAAGAGGATTAGCAAGAGTGAAACACATACAAAAAGTCTATGCAGTAGTAGTGGCAAAGTACCAATGACAAAAGTCAATGCAACGAGTAAAAAAAGAGAGAGGGGGAGTAATGAGATTTAAAGTGACGACAGCAATACTCACACACAACAAGCTTTGCAAATCTGAAGACGTTCATTCATGATGGCTGCTACAAGAGAGCTTCATGAACATACATTGTGTGAAGCTCACTGTTTCAAAGATTATTATTACATAAGATTTTAGTAGAGTTGATGAGACGACTTGAGCGAGCGTGAGAAAAACTGAACAGACAAACATTGTTTTTACAGCATGTCATGTGTCCATAAAAATTAACACCAGTTATCCATATCGCAGACAACAACATGATTGCTTTCGTCTCGCTCATTAACATTTATCGTAATGGAGCGAGCATGCATGTCGTTCAAGAAGAAAGCAGTTTTCTGTCTGCTGGAGTCTTTGTAGCTACTTCAGATCAACTTTGATATTTATATTATCGTCTTTCATCAACACGGCTTGGATTTTTCTATCGCTTATCTACTATACCATATTATGTTTATGCTATAAAATCACTTTTGCTAAACATCCTCTTAATTTTAGCACCGCCAGAAAGTTTATTTTATGGCCATGATAACGTTTATCGTAGAATGAGATCTGGAAGCTGATGTGATAAATCGCGCTATGGAGGGACTGAAAGTTATTAGTTATTAGACATTTATAATTAACAGATTGTGCTTGTAATATTGCAGGGGAGCTGATAAGAGTAGCTCATCAAGAGCTGATTGCAAAGACTGGTCGAGTTGGTGCGGTGCGGTTATATATGGAGCCAAATAACGGGGTTACCATGACGCTACGTACTTACCAGAAGAACAGTTTGGTTACAATAACCCTGGAATATGACAAAGAGCGGAAAGTAGACTCACCTTCGTACGACCGCATACGAGAGCTGGAGAAGCAAATGATTGAGCAGCTCAATACGGAGAAGAAAACCAAGTCCATCCCAGAGCTGAAGCGGGGTCTCAAGCACGACATCTACTTTAACTCATCCGACGACCGTCTTCTCGAATATGACATTAAGGAAATGGTCTTTGATAAACAGTCGGAATTCCAACACGTTCAAATTGGTCGTTCTGTAAATTACGGGAACATTCTGGTGCTGGACGACCTCGTAAATTTGGCCGAGAGCGACTTGATCTACACCCAGTCGCTCATGTGGCACGGTAAAATGGACTACAAAGGCAAGTCCGTGTTGATCCTCGGCGGTGGGGATGGTGCTTTGCTACACGAGCTTTTAAAGGAAAACCCTGCAAACGTTACCATGATTGACATTGATGACACAGTCATGCAAGGATGTCGGCTGCACCTCCGCTCCGCCTGCGGAACTACACTTGACAACTACACGGGGAAAAACTATGAGGTGATTGTGGGTGACTGTGTTGCCTACATGAAAAATTGCGTCAATGACGGGAAAAAATTTGACGTGATTTTTGGCGATCTCACCGACATTCCTCTGTCGCCCACACCCCAAGGGGAAGTCTGGGATTTTATCTTGGGCATCATTCGATTGTCCTTTTCCATCCTCAAACAGGATGGCGTCTACATGACCCACGCAAATGGAGTCTCATCAAGTGCCAGTCTGAAAATGTTTGAAACGGCAGTATTAGAAAATTTGTCAAAGCCGGTTACCTTCACAAGAATGGAAAACTTTGTGCCCAGCTTTATGGAAAAATGGGTCTTTTATCAGATTAAGGAGACGGCCTCCTCCTAAACAAAAAACCATTTTAATACAAGCTTTCTCTTAGCCTGCTTACGTGAAACTTTTTTTTAGCTGTTTGTGGGCATTATGAAAAGCCAGAAATAATAAGTCTCGCGACAAAAAAACAATGAAAACTTAAAATACTTTCACATAAAATATTAGATAACGAAAATAAAATGTATTCCTAATCAAAATTATGATAAAAGCAATCTGCTTTAGCTTTATTTCTCATTAATGACTTGATTTTTACTAGAATTCCTGGATCACCTCTTCCAAAGTATTTATCATCACGAAACGAATTTCTTTATGCTTATGACTTGTCGTCATAATACTCTTGTAAAAAATATGACACATTTTCTGAAAATATTTTGAAAAAAAATAATAATAAAGTAGGCAGCAAATGTCAACTCTTGTTTAATTTTGTTTTTTTTCTGATAATAATTTCCTTGGTTCTCTTTTATTTCCATCATAATAATATTATAATGCATCTTGTAGGTACACACGGCAGAAAAATAATAAATTTTTTCCGTAATAATATTTCCTATTATTACTACTAAAAGTAAAGTTATTCTTATCACTACTATTATTATTATCCAGTTTTTTTTTGTAAAATAATAATAATAATAATATTTTTTATTATTACTCTCTTTTAGTGGTAAATTTCTTTCTCTCGCTTCAATCACCAACCACTCCACAATTTTTAAACGATTATTTCTGTCGGTTACATCATAATTTTCGATACCGACAGCAAAATTGCTTTTTAAAAAACCACACATCCCTCATTCTCTTTATATCAGCCTCTTCTACATACAAATTGCACAAATATTTTTTTTATCCGTTCGTCATTTTACTCGCATTCTCGATATTTTTTTCGCTTCGTTCTTTGAATCGCCGTTTTCTCATAATTTTAGTAATTAATTTACTTATATACCTACTTGGCTTGGTATTTAGTTGATCGACTTATTGTTTATGTATACATATAGGTACATATTATATATACGCATAAAAATATACATGGAATATTAAATATTAGCGGTGTAAATGGGTCTTTTTAATGCACAAATAAATGTCCAGAAACTATAAATTTTAAAATTGCTCTAAACACGAGGAAATATCAGACTTACTGACTGATATAAAAATAATAATAATAATAAAGTAAAATACGAATAGCGGTGATTCGGTGATAATTGCACTATAAATAATAGCTAGTTTAAGTAATAACAATAATAGTAATAATAACAGTCATAATTAATTCATTAAATAATTGACAAGAATAAAGTTAAAAAGGTATACATATTTTATTTTTCAGTTCATCATTTGACGACGTAGTGGGACCAGAAAACTATATTTGCTTGCTTAGTTTTAAATACAAATTTGCTCTAATTTACCAATTATCCTGATATTTATTTCTCATTATTACGCAGCGTTTTAGTATGTAGCAAAACAGGAAACAAAAAGAAGCATTTATTTTCAGGACGACGTAGCAGATAAGCGATATTTTTACTTTGTTTTGTATTTTTCTTGTTCTCTCTCTCTCTCTCTCTCTAGTATACTTTGTTTTAATAGGTAAGTAATTAAACTGTTCTCTTGTATATTTTTTAATCTTTTTAAATTTTAAAATGCAATGCGCTACTCACCTGGGCCTTTTATTTTTTAAAAACTCAGAAGAAAAAAAATACCACAGATACTTAGTATGCAACGTGATTACCTCTTGATCAGTAATATTAAAATTCTATTTGTTTGCGTAACAAGAACATGTTTTTTTATTATTAAGTTCGTACTACATCCAGGGAAACACGATGATGATTGATAAGCTGAAAAACACTCACACCGTTAATTATTGAATTTAATTGTTGCTCACGTTAAGTAAACAATCAAAATTTGCTGGAGATCCACTACTCGCTGTGCTATTATAGGATAAACGTAATGATAATTAATTATTGTATCCTTTTGTAACACAGGCTCTTAGCTCGATACAAAATATTGCAAAATATCGTAAATCACCTAAATATACTACTATTATTATCATCATCATCATGAGTTTAGAGTTAAAACTGTCGTGAATAATAGACTTGGTACAAGTGGTATTTTAAGTTGGCATGGTTATTTATTTTCTTCCTACTTGATAACACTATACGAAAATGATATACTAATATGGGTAGATGGTGCGGTAGTGGTGGTGGAAGGTTAGTTATTATTATTATTGTTATTATCTTCCACAACTGCATGTCCACGAGGTGCGCCGACAACAGCCCTGTATATTTTTGCGTCTTTAAAATAATTGAATATATTGCGAGGTTGAGCCATCCCTGTACTTGTCCCGTAGTGCTGAAAAGAAGAGAAAAGTTTGCGGAAATAAGGAAACCGTGAATAAAACTTGGGGGAAGGAATGGTTTGGCATTTTAATGTACTTACGACGTTGGACAAAAGTTTTTCTAAGGCTTTCAGCCAGTCCTTGAAGCGTTTCACGGAATCGGTAATTTTAAAAATGACATAGATTCCTGCTAAAAGCAGGCCAAACATGCGAGCGGTCCCTTCGTACGCAGAGACCAAATAAAATAGCCAGGGATACACAGGCAGGAAGCTCCTGTAGAGTTGCGACGAGTACTCAATAAAAAGATAAAACTTTCCCTGGAAACAGAAGAAAATGATAATATTAATGCTCCTTTCATATTAAATGGGTTGGAAACAAGAGAGAGAGAGAGAGAGAGAGAGAACTGGTTAAAAATACTGGTGTGGTGGTATTTACTCTTTTCTGGAATGGAAGTATACAACCAGGTAATGAAACGACAACAATTTTTACAAGGACAGTTCCAAATTTGGCCACGTAGTCGGTTACACCCACAGCCCACATTAGAGACCAAAATGCGGTCAGATCCGAACGGGTGGGCATGAAAACCAATCTGTAAATAGAAAAACAAGAAAATTGATTTTTAATTTTACAAATAAACTGTAAAACTTTATTTAAAGTACTAAAATTTCTCTGTCGTTTATATAAAGTTTGCTATTTACTGTAAACTATTTACTTATAAACTTGAACAGTGAATTAGTTACAAACAAGAAAGTTATTTTTTTTAAAAGAGGATATCCTCAATGAGAAGAAACTTACGCGTAGTAGAGTTCCATGTCATTAAAAATATAGTAAATGAAAGCGACGCAAGCCATCAGATTAATAACAATCATTGTTAAATAAAGCAGGTTCCGCTTTCTCTGTTTAGATACTTCTTTCTTCACCATCGAGTTGGCATGACTGAATGTAACGATCAGGGCGAGAAATGCGAGGATACTGGTACCGTAGTCAAAAACGCCCTTGAGAAAGTTAATCACGATAAATGGCCGAATGGTAGTGTAACGACTGATCTCGTTTATGAAAGCTCTCGTTTCTGGTGCATCCCTCAAAATCTCCGCAGCTCGCGTTCTTTCATTTGCTCCTGTTGCGGCATCCGACATTGACGGTGAGTTTCCGTCCTGTCCACCACCTCCACCCTGGCCAGCTGCGCCTCCAACTCCTCCAGGAACTCCTTGTGCTCCAAGGAGCGGTCGCCCGGCTAGAGGGATGTCAACAGTTACTCTGGTGCTGTTTGATCCCGAGACATCCCCTGCTGACGTTGAGCCAGGATGGCCAGTTTCTGAGGAGGCTAAATTATTGGTGTGACTACTGGAAGCTCCACGTAAACCATGCGAGGATGATGAAGGACCATCATCTTCTGCCCATCCACCCATTGGAGAGTCCATGTCAATAACGTAGGAATGTGAGTCTCCATGACCGCTGGCGCCAATGTCAATGGTTGATACGGGGTTGTAATCTATGGATGTAATAGAGACGCTATAAAATAACGCCATTCCAATACCGTGCCCTTTTTAACAACGAGCTTTTCGTACAAATACACACACCTGCATCCAAGTCTTCGTCAACTGACCGCATAGATGTGACCATTGTGTGTCGAGTTCTAACTGGAGCACCATGAGGAGTATGATGATGCATGTTGCTTGGAATGGAACTACTGGTTTGAAAGGACGCGGAATTCCAACCTGCGCCTCCAGCACCACTCTGTGCGGGATGATGACTAACCAGTCTACTTGCAGCACCACTACCCGCGGCGGGTGAGTCATAATGTTCATGATGACGGTGATGCTGCTGACTTTGACGGGTCCCTTCAGATATACCTGAACTAGATTGCGACGAGTTATCAGCTCCTCGATTTGGAATGATACTAGCAGGATGCCGTACCCAGTCTGGAAGAACAGACAAGGAGGATATGCTCCGTCCCGCTACATTTGAAGGTACTAGCCAGCTACTCGGGTCAAAGTTGAGATCAAGATTAATACCAAACAGTCCATTTCTCTGGCGTCTTGATGAAGAAGACGACGAGGTGGAGTTGTTACTAGGTCCGGACGATCTGGAAGATGCCGAGTGGTGATGGTAGTCAGGATTTCCACTCATGTCTATGTTTGTTTCCGAGGTTGCTGTTGTAGATGCAGTTGTATTTGGTTGCGAAGAAACCGTACTAGCAGACGATACGGTTGGTGGTAATGACAGTTGCGGAGGATCAGTCTGTCGATCACTTCCACCTTGACTTGTGGAGTTTTCCGATGGTACTGGCGTTGAAGTTATCACTTCCGGTGTTGGATCACCAGCTACATTATAATTTCTAGGGAGACTTTCACCAGAATAGTTTGTACTCGGAGACGCGGACGTCCCCCTTTCACCACTGCGTATGTCCGTATCACTTTCAGCGCTTTGCGCGCCACTTGTACTTGATCTTCTTAAGTTGGGATCAGGATTTACACAGGTCTGAACGTTGGCGGGGACAGAGGCAGCACTTGCTCTAGTACCGCTACTACTCCTCTCAACAGTTACACTCGTCGAACCTACAGTTGCACTTGCAGTTGTTCCGTTGTTATCTTCAGCAGTTCCACTTTCAGCAGCCACTTGCTGTACTGACGAATCCGTCATTACTTTACTTGGTTTAACAGATCGTGACCACATTCACTCGTGACCACAGATCCGCCCACGCATGTAATGAAACAACAAAAATGTCTGGATCGTCCGCTCTCACTGTTCCTTAAAATACTTTCTTTCACGTCAAAGGTCCTAAAATACGTTCAAAAAGAAAATTTACTAGTTTCAATTCTTAGTCGTACATTTCTCAGTCAAATACAGTCTCACGTTTTAGCATAAAAATAACCGTATAATTAAATTTCGTTACACCATAAAAATCAAACTCGACAATTTCCTACTTTGTGTTTGTAAATCCCCAATACAAACCTCAATATACCTCTCAAATACATACATACGTCAGTATATGCAACCCAAGCAGCTCTTAATCACGACTACACTTTTAGCTGTGATATTTTTTACACCATTTAATTACTTTACCACTACCACCATCAGCTTCTAGCAGCAATTCCTGTAAGCCCAGTCTAATAATATGTAGCAACATTTAATTAACTATATATCCTATACTTACAAGTTACCACACTTATAGCATGTACTTTCCACTTATCCATGCTACACCACCACCCGCAGCCATCGTACTAATAACATCAATGACAAATAATGCAACTACGGTTGCGTTGCAGCCGTAAACATCTTCACACTCGCGTCGTCAGTCGCGTCATATCATGCAAACTCTTTAGACTCGCTAATTGATCTTCATCTTCCTGATAGCTTTTGACTACTATTCCATACGATATAATTATAAACTCGTCTTATCGCTTCCACACATAATAGTTATTGGCATGTTATTTTATACATAAACTTTTTATTAACTTTGACCCATGATTTTTATCAGTCATCGTCGTGCGTGATTGTCTCTTCCTTCCCACATCAATAATACATACATGAATGGTAGTTTGGTGATGAAATCATGGCAGCCATCCTTATCGTGATATGATCCATCCTTATCTACCTTTTCCTCATGGTAATTTTCGTTGGAAAACAAGAACTATTTGGGAAAAACAAATTCATGTTTTTTTGCACTGCTACTGCTACTATAATAAACCGATAATCAAATTAAGAAAAGGTGCAAATTTCGGTTTAAACAGTTGTCATTAACCGTTAAAGTTCAAGAGTGCACCAAGGGCTGATTGTAGTGACCTTTGATCAGCAATCGAAAATTGTAGAATTTTTTTTTGAAATAGCTGTTGTAGCTAGCTGGAATAGAATGTGTTCCAAACGACGGACAGACGGACAGACAAACTTTCTTACAAATGTTTCTCATAACATTGGCACCTTAATAAGTAAGCAAACAAGGTAGGCATACTGTTTGTTAGTCAAACCGAGTGAGCGTGTACAGTACAGTGCTTTTTTAGTGGAGCAGTAATGCAATGCATTGCATTGCACATTTATAATCTGATATCAGAGACATTTCTCGAAATACCTATGTACATGCATAACTGATGACTAATAATTTTTTTTCAGTCATTTCGGTGTTTCGTTTCACCATAACTCCATTTTCAGTACTTTACGTATGGTGGAAAAAATGGCGAATAAATTATTAACTTGAAAAGCACGCACATTGCAACTGCAGATATATTGGAGCAGAAGACAACTAGCATAGTTTCCCATACCAATGGGTATTTTAAGTAAATGTGGGTACAGCTAGGTAGTTGCTGAGTTCCTCTTCCTTTGAATGTCAGTGAATAATATTACATATGGTGATGACCATGCAAAAAGAGGAAATGATGATGATACGCAAGGGATAATGTATGGCCATCAGACAAAATCCTTCAAGCGAATTATCGTCATCGTCATGCTCATTTTTTGTCGTTGCTGACGCCATTTTTCTAATAGGTACTTTCATTAGTGAAAAAATAATAATATGACATGAAAGTCAGCGTTGTTATCACTAGCCGTTATGATAACAAAATTGTGACTATAACATGTACTGAAAAATAACGGCACGGAAAGATAGAGGCATTATTTTTTTTAAAGATGATCAAAGTAGGTAGAGACAAAATATAAATAAATAAATGAAGAGCTTGCGCAAAAGGAATTTTATTTGAAGATTTTATTAAACTAAAGGGAAATCTTTATTTTCGCAAATGGCGATTTAATTGGTAGCTAAACTGCATAATACTATTAATTCCTCATTCAGTCAACGGGTTGATGATAATTTATGTATGATTAATGCAAGATTTAAAATAACTTAAC
>JAHZMT010003304.1:0-25340 GCA_027743785.1 Sinhomidia bicolor
CAAACGGACAGACGGACAAACGGACAAACGGACAAACGGACAGACGGACAGACGGACAGACAAAACATCCGCATAAAGTAGCTCAAGCTTTCGCTACTTAATAATGAAGTAAACAGTTTTCCAAGTAACATGTATAAATATAGCAAATGAAAATTTAGCAAGTTAGTTATGTACCTACATTAATTTACGTCAGGCATTATGCAAAGGAAGGAGTCAAAAAATCGATTTTCCCGTTACGTATTTTATGAATGACGAAATGCTTGTCTGATTTGTTAACAAATATGTAGTAATGATTTGGAATAAGCAATTATGTGTTTGTACATTCTACATGCTCGCCTTTTGTGTCGTAAGCTTTATTACTCACAACCGATAGTTAGCCTATCAATTTGCGCAAAATTATTACACAGTACAGTACCCATTTCTGAATATTGTAGATATTTTTTTAGTAAAATAACTAAAATAATTAAAATAACTAATTAATAGTTTCAAGGTATTGCAGGAGTGAGACTGTAATTTTTAATTTAAGAAAAGATGAATTATAAAGTAATTTTAATGCTTCCCATACGTTCTTTGCACATCGACAAAGTTTCACAAATAGTAGCAATTTTTTAGTTATCTATGCAAAAATAAATCAATTTGTAGACATCACGTAATATAGCATTTTAGTACTAAAAACCTATAATTATGTTGTAGTAGACAGTGGGGTTATCACAAGCAACTACATATGTACAACTATATGTTGTACACTGATATAAAAGCAAAAAAATATGGAGTAATTAATAAAATGAACGAACCACATTATTTGTCGCATTGTTTTAAGATGACTTAAAAATTATTCACACGCAAATTTTTTGTATTCATTTTTGTATTTGTTTATTTAGTTATCAGCACTTATAACATGAATACTTGTATTATTTCTTCTACAAACAAAATCCAAATACAATGGTCTAAATTGCAAGAGAAAAAGCATACCTGGTTTAAACTGCAATTCACTATCCCATCTTTTCTCAATTTTAAAATCTCTCAACAGTATAATTACATTAATTTTCAGCGTTTCAATTGCCAGTCTCATTCCGATGCAATTTCTTATTCCCACCCCAAACGGTGTATAAGCATACGGATGCTTCTTATCCCTTTGATAACTATCGGTATTTGGAATGAACCTATCAGGATTGAATTTTTCTGGGTTAACAAAGTACTCTGGATTTCTATGCGCTGCCCACAGCGGTGTCATTACCACTGTTCCCTTCTTAATTTTTAATGATCCATCTGCGCTACTCCAGTCTTTTGTGCAACAGCGCTCCGGTCGAATTAAAGGTGGGGCCAATCTCAAGGTTTCGTCGATACAAGCAGACAGATATGGAAGATCGTGCACCGTCTCAGAATCAATTCTTCCTTGGTATTTTTCGTCAATCACAGAGTCTAATTCCTTGTGCAAATTGTCTTGAACGTCAGGATTCTCTGCGAGGTAGTAAGATATCATTGTCATAGTAGCACTAATCATGTCCAAGGCTGTTACATTGAGAGCCTGGGCGAGTAAAGTTGTCTCAGTGATTCCAAGTCGTTTATATTCGGCACTGTTCAGGTCATCAAAGCAATCTGCCAAAAAGTCTGCGAGATCGTTGCAGGTGGATTTTTTTGAGATTTCAGTATTATTGTTTGAAGAATGTTGTTTGCGCTGAGATTTCCGAGAGCCTATGATGTCCTTAAATGTAGAAAAAAGAACAGGTTCTATTTTGAAGCTTGGAGCAATTTTATGGAGCACCGGGAATGTCACTAAAAAGGACATCATATATTAGTACAAAATTATTGAATGTTCATTAATGAAAAATTATGGTTTTATATTACTATAACTAAGTAACAATTTACTTGATAAGGAGTACAGTCTTGTATACTCCAATTCTCCACCCAACAAAGTCTTCAGGCCCTGAAAAAATCTGTTGTTGGGATCCTCTACATTTTCTAGCTTCACCCCAAAACTTACACGAGCAATTCCATCCAAACTGATTATATCCATTGAACTGTAAAACATATATAAAATTTTAATGGTTTTGCATATCTCTCTCTATCGAAATAAATAAATTATTTTTTAGCAGTTTTCATTAGCACGTACTCTCTGGTATTGACTGCAACTCTTCCGTTCTCATCACACTTTTTGTGCAATTCTTTCACAAAGTCGAACGCAGCATCTGTCAACAGTTTACTGTACTGCCGCATTTTTCCAGAGGAAAACAATATTGTTTGTAGCTTCCTCATCTTCTTCCATTTTTCCCCGGGTAGATAATCAAGTATTTCGTCAATTTGAGGATCACCGAAGTGGCCAACTCTTCGATCGTAAAAATGATTAACATCTTTTAGAAATATGGACCGTATCAAGTCAGGATCGCATACGTTAATTACTGGAGTTCTGCCTTCGTACAACTACAAAATTTAAATATAATAAATAAACTAATCTACTATAATTTTTATTAGTAATTGCTGCTACAAGAATGTTTTCAAAGTTTGTATCACTTACCCCCCAAATTGGTCCAAATTCTTTAAATCTTTTGATATCTTCCTGTGTCTGAACCTTCAAGTGCAAATCAGGTACACTTCCAAGGAAAACTGTGGGTTTTATCACAGGGATATCCGAAGCTTCTAATACTCCATAGTTCCATCTGGCATATATGATCAGACAAATGCCGGCTGCAGCGACAACTGCCAAAATAATTCCAATAAAAACAAGAATCATTTTTCAAAATGTTTGATGCTTCTTTGGTTCAGTTTAAATTCTTGCTAATTGGTTTTTCACTCTGTAGTATTTAAACAGTTAATGAAAAAACATATGCCGAGTTTCGGTTTATATACAAGTCGGTTTGTCCCAAAAAAATTTGTGTGGAAAAGGTACAAGCTCATTTCACACTTGATTTCGTCATCCATTTTTCAGGGTTTGCCTCATTCCTCTTTTAACTTTTCTTCAATTTGTAAATTTTTTTTTAACCAAGTAAACTACTATGCATAAGAGTTTCGAATTGAAAGAGAAAGTCTGACTAAATATTGCATCATACAAAATATAATTCAAAGTCCGTATTTTTAAATTGTCAATCCTTTTGCTGTTGGACATATAAAAATTATATTGGTATATACCTACTTATAATTTTGAAATACATATCCCCCTTCAACACTAGCACGTGTTCTACATTAACGTACTGAGTGATGTCGTTCCACTTCTATTATGATGTCATTGGAAATCTTGCCAAAAGCTGGATTGCCACTTAAATTTAATCATAATATTGTAAGTTTGATTACCTTGACAGCAAACCTATGAGTTACAAGTACTATTCAGCTCACTTGCTGTCTATTCCAGCAATAAGAACAGTAAAATTCAGCTTTTGTAATGTGTTGAAGTGTATACAACACGATGTCCAATAAATGACGTTAATGGAATGATGTTTTGTGCGACAAATTGCTCGGTGCTCATTAACTTCACACATTACTTTGTATATTATCGTATCGGTCAATCAATTAAGTTTTATTCAAACATTTGAACAACATCAAATTGAAAACATTTACATTTAAACAAATACAAGTAAAAATATGATACCAGAAAGTTTTTTATTTATTGAAGACTTGGTGCAAATTCTTCTTATTTGAACGTATTAATTTTGTCAATGTTTTTAAATTAAAATCAGTGAAGAAGGATTTGATGCAAATGACGATAAAAAAATTGGTGATCCCCTGGAAAAGGCCGAATAAAATGTAGGAAAATTATCTGGAACAACCCATCCAGAATCCCCTTGTTGTGTTGGCGTTACAACGGGATGTTGTTGATTTGGAAACTTTTGAGGTGTTACCCAACCTCCAACCGGAGGTTTGTTTTCACTTTGCCCATTGCCTGGAGCTGTAATTGCTGCTACAGGGGAACTTGCAAAATTTTGTTCAGAGGAAGACGCTGGTTGCTGATTGTTCTGGTTAGATATTTCTTGAAGATTTAAACTAGACGGAAATGTTAGTTGAGGTAGGAATGGGCTTCCAGGGACAGGTGGAAGATTGAATGAAGGCAGAGATGGTGCCAGAGTTTGTTGATGCTGTTGATCTTGGTCTTTGTTTGGTAACTGTAGGTTTAAAAGAGATTGTTGATGCTGACTTTCGGAAGGCAATGATGGAATACTTGGTATCATTGGTTGTTGACTTTCAGGTAAGTTTGGAATATTAATAGAAGGAAACATTGGTAGCTGTTGACCAGGCTTCGTAGGTAAATTAATGGGGGAAAATATAGGCTTAAATTTTTTATCTCCCTCTGCGGGTAGCATTGGAATGTTAATGGAAGGAAGCATAGGTGGCTGAAACTGGCCACCGTCTCCTTCAGGTAGCTTAGGGAAGTTAATGGAGGGAAACATTGGGTTTTGTTGGTCGCCTCCTCCTCCAGGCAGCATAGGGAAGTTAATGGAAGGAAACATTGGGTTTTGTTGGTCACTCCCTCCTCCGGGCAGCATAGGAAAGTTAATGGAGGGAAACATTGGTTGTTGTTGTTGTTGATCGCCTCCTCCTCCTGGTATCATTGGAACACCGATAGAAGGTAGCATTGGTTGTTGAATAGATGGCAACATAGGCTGTTGTTGGTCACCTCCTCCAGGGATCGCAGGAATGTTTTGAATGCTTTCTGGTGGTATCAACGGAAACTGAGGTTGCTCACCGTTATGAATCTCAGATGGAGAAACTGTAGTAGGTGGTGTGGGAGTTGTCAAAGGAGCTACAGTTGATGTTAATGGAACATCTGCTGCTGCTGAGAGTAACCCACTGTCACCAGAACCATCGCCATGTGGAACAATGGCTCCACTCACATCACATCCAGGTGGGATGTTATGTACAAACATGACATGATTACAGTTGGACAGGGCTTCATCAAAAATTGTTCCTGGGGGACAATTAAATTCTGACCTTGTAATGTACTTTTGCCCAAGAACTGCAGTGGGATGCTCAGCACAACGGTAAAATTTTCTGCAGTCCGTTTCATCACGGAAGTAACCTGGCGTGGGGCATTGTGCATCAACTCGGAGACGAATCACTATACAATGTGGCATAAATGGATAAGTACATACCAAATATTGAACTGAAATTCAACGATTTATAATACCTCTAGTTTTACTGGAATTAGTATTATTACCGTATTTTCCTGAAGAAAAGGGGGCAAGAAAACTCAGAAGAAAAAGAAAAGTTGGTGAACCTAAAACTGTAAAACACAATAATGAGCTTATTTATAAGCCTGTTTAAATTTTATATTGATACTTACAGTTTTTGACGCCCATGTTGTGTGCCTACAAGATAAAATCAATTTTCAAGTCGTGACTTATAAATTGCTCTTTTGAAACTGATTTCAAAGTTTTGAAAATACCCGATATTTTATACACAAGGAAGGAAAAAAGAGCTCCTTGATTACCTATTACACGGTTGATTGCTTCACATTGTTATATGGTGATACCTGTACATATAGTCATACATAATATATAGTTTTTCCTATATACTTTTAGAAGTACAGAAGTTTTACATATTATACCGTTTTTTATGTGTACAACAACTACCTCAAAATCTTCATCTCATCAGACCTCATTATTTTCAGAAAATATAAAACCAAAAAATGAGCGTACATTGAACGATTCTAAAATGCTACTTAGCTACTGGAGAAACCACGATAGTAAATAAATGACAATAATAGCATGGTACTCAAAAGGCGAATCGATTTTTTTCATAGTCAATCATTATGGATGATATCAAACAGCGCACGGTGGGATTGATACAGGATGTTTAATAGAGCTGCAATCTGTAAATTTTATTCGAAGACGTAAATGAAAGTGAAAACTCACGAATATCCATCCATGCGTATATATAACTGAAAAAGTTTACGTGCGGTGGTGGTACTATTTATTGGGCAGGAATGCAAAACCTCAAATCAAAGAAAAGGGTAGTAACCCCATTTTTTACAACAAAATATCGTAAATCTAAAGTACTCATTGTCCGTGTACGAAGCAACAATCAGAAAATATCATATTTGTAGTTTTTCTTGCTCTCATTTATTATCAAGTACTATAACTTAATGTGTATGTCCGTCTGTCTGTTTGTGAATATTGAATATATACAGGGTGGCAATCCTCAATGTGAAAGGTTTCTTTTTAAGATTACAGCAAAACTAGATAGCGTATATTATTGGTCGTAGCCTTATCTGAAAGCTGAGATTAAAAAATTTTGTCAAGAACTGTACGGGTTAATCAAATTGTGCATTAACTAGCAGATGTTTTGACTAAAAACATTATTTTTAGAAACTCATATAACCGTTTCTCAGAAAATATCCTTTTCAAAGGCTGTTTATCATGACCGTGTTTATAACTGTTTCGCTACCTTTTTTACTTCGAATCGCGGTTTATTTTAGTGTATTTTGATCCTTACTATATTTTTATTCACATATAATGTACATATTGCCAGATTACATAAACTGGTATTTGATGTTGGTGCCAAGTAATTTTCATTAAAAAGAAATAAAATCGGAGCACAAGTATAATGATTAGGTGTATGCACAAAGGTAATGGATGTTTGATTTATGCAGAAAAGTATTTCCAAATATAATAAACTTGCTCTTCAGGAGTCCCAGAGCTAGTATATTAATTCCGATGTAGACATGTTTGTGCGAAGGTTAGAGATATGAAAACAAATCATTCAATTGAATCAATACATAAATGCAATGCAGGCAAAAATACAAAATAAAAACTTGTTTTGATAATTTTCGTCAAAAATATTTTTGGTGCACTGGACAGATACCAATGCACACATTGTAGATATAATAAGATCGACATGAACCAAATGCTTGTAATCTTTAGTATAAATGAATAGTAAAATGTAACAAGTGCAAAATATAATCGAATTGTTGTTATTATTCAAAAGTATGCTCATGAAGAGGAGATTCCCCTTTGGTAGTAGTGGTGAAATTATGAAGAAATGAAAAACAACAAACAAGTCTGTTTTTTGTCAGTCCTGAGATCAGAGACGCATATTTACTTGTTTTTTTTATTGTTTTTTTTCTTGTAGAAAGAAATTTGACAAAATTCATGTCACATATCACTCATATTGTTAATACACAGAAAACATGTTCGAAATTCAACCATATAAATTCAATACACTACACAGTATTGAAAGATAATATAATTTGTAGATTGGCTATGCATAAAGAGCAGAGTATATACTTATTCCAATAAATTACATAGGTAATATTATCATTCTATTATAATATATTTATATTTTGTTCAATTCATTTTTCTGTGCTTTAATAAATATATACTATCATTTATCAACAATATCAAGCAATATAAAACTTATCGGTTTGTAGCGTATTTTACAACCTACGACAATAATTCATGTACTTTTAATATATACATATTTATTAATTATATAGTACCTTTTACAGAGATAGAAATGTGGCAGTATGCAGTTTAAAGGTTTTAAAAATATAACAGTTCTTGTTTCATATGAAAGATATTTTTGAAATGTTGAAATGTAAAATGTGCATATTCAAATAATTCGTACAGAACATTTATGCACATGAACAACTTAACACAGCTTCGATGAAGAGTTTCAAAAGAAATACATAATTTCGATAATGTTTTTTTTGTAATTTGTCGTTTTTAAAGCAATAATGAGTGTATTATTTGGCTTACTATACAACAAATAAATAATATTATGCTTCAAAATATACTTTTGTAAAACTACATTGTAATTAGTTTTATATCCTATTTTCACATTCACTCTTATTAATCGACTCATTCACAGCTATATATGAAAAAGTAAAGCTTTGCTCCGCGAGTGTTTTGTGCAATAGCGTGCGAAATACAATGCAACTTATAACTTCTTCTTTTTTTTAAAAAAAAGTACATAGATGAGTGCATTTGCATGCGTTCATTGCAACATTTACTCCATTTGCGGTACAAATGACTCTATTTTTTCAATATTTACTCTCATTCATTCCAGTGATATGTTAAAATTCTTGCAAATGACTGACTGATAATTCTCAAAGGAATTGTTCAGTCCTACATTTTTAATAATAATAACAATAAATATACATATATATATATATTACCTTCCTTCAAAAATACAATACAAACTATTACAAAGTCATATTTTGCTAAGCTACATAAAAGTAACAGTTTCTAGGAAGAAGTAATTAAATACATACTATACAACGTACAGGTTTTCTATGATCAATTAACACATGTATTTTATTCTATAAAAGATTAATAATAATTAATATGCTTTCTAATAGCAAAATAATTTATGACTTTTGTATGTACTGGATAAATGCTATAAACTCAAGTAACGAAGGAAACAAAATAATAATAAAGAGTGCAAAGGTGCATTTCTAACTACAAGACTATATTCTAGTCTAATCTAATTCTAATCTAATATTCTAGTCTAATTTGAAATCTGCAGACTGCAGTACTATTCTACATATTATATGTTGAAGTAATTAACTCTTAAGAAAAGCTGAAAGTAGGAAAGTAGTGCATGAATATAAAATAGTTTTATTTATTATTCTGTATAATTCATTCACTCCTCCAGGCATTCAGCTTGACTATATATTAAGTAAAGCTTTAAATTAAAGCATATTATCAAAGTATGATAAACGTTAGCCGAACGGGGACAAGACGTGCTTTGCAACATTTTTGTTGCCATGTTTAGGAAGAAAAAAGCTCGAAAATATTTTGTAGTTTGTGCATTCTTAGATTACATTAGAAATAAATTTGTAATGTCATGTGTGCTTAAAAAATCATACAAATTAATGTTTTATGCTTGCAAGTGTTTAAAAAATGTTTTGCTACTAATTATTATCAGTTAAGTATGTACATGAACACTGTTTCCATTTTTATGAATTGATTGCAATTCAAAAAAATCGATATTTTACAAGGTTTAAAGCTATTTACCAAAGTTATTTTTCGTTTCATTTAATTAAGTATTACCCTAAAACTACCACTAAACTTCTGTCATTAACTTACCTATGGATAGGTTACTTATCATAGGTAATTACCAAACAACATTCTGTTCGTGAACAGTGAAAGACAAATTGAAAATATCTCAAAAATACAAAAATCACCGGTAAAGACAACATGCACTTGTTGTCACTTTCTTTCTGCTCACGGACAAATACGTATTTCTAAATTCTATAAAACGTTATGTTTCATGCCACTATCATGTTACGTGTTAAAATATATCACATTTCCGTTTCTAAAGGCATACTTTTGCTTCGGCTACTTAAAGCTTTAAACTCTTCTTCGTGATTTTTGTGCTGATTATGATTACTAGAGCCACCACCACTACCACCACTGGATGTTGTCGTGGGAATGTACTGGCTACGAGCACTACGAATTGGTGGCAAAGTGTCATCGACATTTGTTTCCAAGTACGTACTAACTGGCCTAACATTAGTTTCATCAAGTTCGTAATCCACCTCCAAATCATCTAAACTCGTTTCTATCACCCGAGCCTTTCTAGAGCCCGTTTGATTTTTATCGTCAGCTGGATCCAGCTTGGGAGAAGAACCGGATCCAAAGTGGGAACTGCTGAAAGAGTTGGGTTCAGTCAAGTCGCCCCCACGATTTGTGGACGGACTAGAGTCTTTCATACTGGCTGTGGTGGAAGGTGAAGAATTGGCTGTTGCCACTGTTGCAGAAGCGGACGGATGCGAAGGACCGCTCAAAATATTTGGCCTGTAGGTGTCATCCGTGTTGTCGTATTGATCATACTGATGATTATTATCCAGTCTATCAAGTTCTAATTGGTCGTAGCTTTGCGAACTCATGGGGTGATATTGGGATTGCTGATGAAAATGATGCTGAGGGGACTTGCTATAATTGTGTAGTGGTAATCCAATTTGATGCATGGAGCCTGGGCCTGGACTCACTATGTTCATGTTATTTTGAGGCTGAGCATGTTCTCCAGACGACTCTAAATCTGCCATGTGGTCAGCAATGGAAGACTGATGGGCTAATGGCATAGTAGTAGCCATAGAAATGGAACGCGGCAAATTGTGTTCGTTGCCCACCATTGGGATGGGAGAAGGTACATTGGTATTTTTGTACTTTACCGCGTGTCCGTTACTTTGAAGACGAGAGGTAGAATCCCAATACTCTGAAGGTTGCATTGAAGACATGCTAGGAGTCTCACGGAAATTTTGATTTTCAAAGGAGAGATCAAAGCTTGGCTTAGTGATAACATCAGCTCGAACTTGGTGTGCGTGAGCAAATGGTTTGTGTCCTGGGGGTGGATGTGGTGGAAGAACTGGAACTCCATGTATTCCATTTCCGTTTGAATCGTTGTTGGGACGAGGACGAGGTCGACCCATGGGATGCCGGGAGAAATCTTCAAATTCTGAATTTGCAGCGGTAGAAATACCAGTATTTTGGTTTTGGGACTGCGTTTCGTAAAAGTCATAGGATGTGGTGTCCAATGAAGTGAACGCTGATGGTGTCTTTTCAATTGAATCAAAACTACCGTTCATTTTATTGTAATTGTTGAGATTGCTTCCTTGTGGTGCATTTATGTTCTTTTGCTAAAAATTGAATAGAATTGAGAAAAAATTGAAAATCGGTTTTACAATAAGGACTTTTTACAGAATGCTTTGATTTTTCTACCACTTACCGAGGAAACAATTTCCGCCATTCTTCTCCTATATCCAGCCTCTGATAGTGCCGACATGGAAGTAAAACTTCGACTAGACCGAATGGAAGCCCTGATAGAATTTCGTCTTTCCAATCTTTCAATTCTACGCTGCTTTGACTTGGAGTACCAAAATACTAAAATGAACACAATGAGAATCAGTGCAAGAAGCGAGATAACAAGGGCGCCAATTGTCACCGAGTCGCTTGTCCACGCCAACGGATTAATGCTAACTTTAGGATCCGTCTCGCAAATAAATGGAAGACGATGTGAACAATCTGATGTTGTTACAGTGCCTGCAACAAACACAGTGCATTTTCCAAAATTGTCAAGTTCCTGCACCCAAACCCTATCGTAGTAGTCATAATCTTCTTGCTGATTTCGAAGAAAGTGAATCACATTATAAAAGTTGGACTCGACGTATGGCATTGAGGCATTCTCATTACGACAAAAGTCTTTTGCCTCAGTAAAATTCATGTAACCTCCAATGTACATGTAGCACGTGTCAGAGACAAGAGTGTAGCCTGGTGTACATTTTCCGCTGAGAAGTGTGCGGTTATCTACCCGGAAGGGCTCAAAGAGAACACGGAGAAGATCAATGTTGTCATTTTCATCTTTGATACGACCCATCACAGGAATAATTCCTGGGTAGCCCCACCAATTGTGCCGAGCGTCAACAGCGCTGTTCCATTCATAGCTTTAGAAACAAATTTTTTAAAATTTCTGTTAGATCTACGTAATATCTTTACACTTAGTAATGCTACAAATAATTAATAAAGTAATTAACTACATAAATGAGAAGTCAAATGACAACAGAACAAAAAATACAGAAAAAATATGCCAAAATTTACCTTTGAATAGCTCGAGGTCTTCAAAAATTAGAATGGTAAAAATACGAAGTAAATGGCAGCAACAAGGCATCAGAAATATATCCATAAATCATGCATTACATGTTATAGATAAGGAGTTATCAATGGATTAAATGGATAGAGATGCGTCATTCAAAGAGAAATAGCAGACAGTTCATGCAAAAACAGAATAATGAGAAAATAAAATCAAAATCAGGAAAATGAGAGTCTCTACTTTTTTAAGTACATCAGGTACCTATCAACTACGGATATAAATTCACAGAATCAATAAACTTGTACGAAATGATAATAAAATGAAAACATAACTAAATTCGAACAAATTAAAAATAGAGAGGGTTCAAGCTAACTTCTTACCGTGATTTATTTACAGTAGCCAGCTCATACGAGTTCTCTGGATTAACAAAAATATTGTCAACATATTGTTGACCAGTGCTTCCAGCAATAATTGTCGCCTTGTCTTCAATATCGGTGGCCTCATTCCTACAAGGTATCACAATTATTTGAGTCAATTTCGTTTTGAACAAATATTTAAACTGAACTTGTAATGTTTTTCAAACTCACGAAACTTACATGTAAAAGGAGTTGTGTACACAACTTTGATAAATTGGTAGTCGAACTTTTTCAAAACCAGACACTTCCATAATATGCTTTCCTCTGTTGGCATGAAAGTAATTTTCAGTCAAGTTGGAAACAACCTGACTTAGAGTGACAACCTCCTCAAAGTTTGCATCGTTTCTGGTGACAACATTTCTGTAAAAGACAATCTCTTGATATGGGCTGCTTCTTTTTCCTTCCACATGTATGATTTCTCGATTGGTATTGTTTTCAAAGAGATTGTTGCGCACGTAGCCTTTGAGAGCTGTAGGAGAACCGCTGGAATCTGAGACTATTCGGAGTCCACCCTGATTACCTCGTACAACGTTGTTCTGAAAAGTCAACATGTAATGTATGTATATAGACACATTCCAAATGTTGCAACCTTTCCTTTGTAGATTAATTAATTATATTATGTATTATTCTCACCGTGAAATAAATATGCTGCATATTCTGAACATCAAAGCGGATCGGACTCACACAGCTTGAAAAGTTTCCGTAAAACTTCATACAATTATTCTCAAAGCGATTTCTCTCCAGCGTCACTGTTGGACTGATCTCTCCAGCAGAGCCGTAATAAAACGCTCCCTCCGTATTATTGTGAAATGTGGTGTAGCTCACATTGTGTTGAATATTGCGATCTGAGAGAAGAAAGCAAATCAAATGAATATATAATCAAATTAATATAAATTACACAACAAAATCATCATAGCTTTCGCTTGCTTCTTTCTCTCTCTCTCTCTCTCTCTTACCCAAGCCATGTGGACTCACTGGGAGCGTCAAAATCTCTGCAACAAAACCATGATATCCCGTTGCCCCAGTTGCATGCAGCTTCACACTGAGACTTGGCCAGGCTGTTGTGTGAAACTTGTTTAGTGTTGTGGGTTCATCACCCATTGTGATGGTTGCCATTTCCTCCGTGGTGATGTTGTATATATCGCCATCAATTAATTTGATATAGTCAGGGGGCCATGGCTTCCCCGTCGAGTTGAACAAATTAAATTGCAAAAGCCTGTAATAGATTACCCGAAAGAAAAAAAATCAAAGAGAGCTCTACAAATTACTATCACAAAATTATTTATAAATGCTATTTGCTCTACCTAAATCCCAGATTTTTTGCGTTATACACACTCTTAAAGATTTTCACACAGTCCACGGGGAAATTATCGTACTTGTAGTACAGCACCACGCGCTCTTCCACAACAATTTCTTTGTTTGTGTCACACACATCAACCATGCCAAACAAGCCGTATGGAATCTCTATCTTGCGCAAGGGGAAAAATGAGCTGGAATCTGAGTACTGTGCTTCACCCATCAAAGACAGACCGCTAAAGCCCAATCCCATATTGTCTCCAATACTAAATTAAATTATCAGAACAAAATTAAAGTTTATTTATTGTAAAGCCCAACTACCTATACAAAATCAATATTATGCTCAACACTTTCATTCAATTTCAACTCACTAATTCTTTGTGATTCTCATTGTCCTCGGCGCAGAAATAATTGAAATGGCATGACTCCCAGTCTTGCATTTTTCCTCAATGCATAAACGAACTCCTACCGCTTTCTCGTCCAAATTCCTGCTCAATAACCGATTTTGCTGCTCCTTGTAATCAAGTTCCTCCTTTTTCTGCAGTGTAATTGGTCTCATTATGATGGGAGCATCCGGCTGTCCCTGTGCAATAAGAGCTCCTAATGCCAGGATACCGACACTTGGATAAAATTCCAATTCAACACCTGGACTAATGCTCAACATGGCGTTTGGCATAATAGTCAAATCAGACTTGACCACGTATGGTTCATTTCTTTTGTAAAGAACAAGAGGATGCATCAGTCGACCAGACAGGTTGTCAATGGTTACATTATTGTCTGGCTCGTACAAAGTTGAAAATGGAGAATCAAAATCATCGCGAAGAAGATAAGGTCGGTAGAGGGCAATAGCATAGCTGTTCCAGTCGTCAAAATCGAAAATGCGCTCTCGGATTTTTCGCGGATCTGATGTTCCCCACCTGTTTAGAAAAATGAAGCAATTAATTATCATAGCCTTTTTAATTTTCTTATCATCGCATCTCATTTAGAGACAACAAACCCAAGTCCTGATTGACTTACCAGTTTTGTACTAAATTCACATAGTTTTCCAGCTTGGCTGTTTTTGTGCCTGCCAGTAATTCATAATCCAGTTGATTTCCACCCAACAAATTTTTAGTCACATTAATTTTCTGATGGCCCTTCAATCCAATTGCGTAGCTCATTGGCTGATACGTTGCATTATTCAAAATCTTTTGCTCTATTCCCATTGCCGGATTAATCCTGTTCTGTTGAATTCGATTTCGTACAAAATATGCCAAAACTTGTCCAACAATTTCAGACTGCGAGTCTGTATCAAACTGAACCACATAGGAACCCTGGTTACCCAAAAATTGATTGCCAAAAATGAGCATCTGCTTTTCCATTCCCGTCAAGCTGAGCACCCCAGTTTTGCACAGATTTTGCTCAAATAGGGAGCTTAGCACGTTTACCACGCTAAAATGCCCGGCAATGTGCGCGTCAAAATTTTCATTGTTTCGGAAAGTGACATTTTCCAAGTGTACAAAGTGAGTATGGTTTTCATCATATTGCCAGACATATGGTAAGGAGATTTGGAAACCACCTTCCTTGTTCCGTTCAATTATGTTGTCGCGAAGAACCCAGCGATACAAGTTGTTTGATGATCGAAGATCCCTATAATTTGGAATTGAAGTTTGTTAACTTTCTTTTTACAAACATTTGCGAAAAATTGTTCATTATTAGAGCAAACTTACTTGCTATACTGCACAATGACCTTCCTGTTGTCTGTTATGGTGGTTGTGTTAATCATAAAGGTAACTTCAGAAATGTTGGAATGATAAATTTCTCTAAATGGTGTAAACACATGTATAGCCTCTCCCTGATTAAAACTGATATCCGATCCAAAAATCTCAATAGATTCATTCGCCTTTCGTAGAAACAAATCCCCGTCCTCATTCTCATAGCGATTATAATGTATTGCTGCTAGACCTCTCCCATTATAACTCAATTTACTGCCAAAAACCTTCAACTTTGGCAGTGGACCTTCGAGCAGTCTGCTTCTGGCAAATCTGCTAATCGGTGCCCGTATCGCTCTCAGTAACATAATCATATTGCCCCGCGGCTTAGCTCCGCTTCTAAACCAAACGGTTACTCCATATGAGCTGCTCACCGTGGGAAAGCTCACTTGATCTCTACGAACACTCCAAACTTCCACATCTTGAAAATATTCCACTCCTTCCTTGGCAGGAATGTCGTGCCTATCGTAAATGAGCATTTCTTCCGTGGACTCATTATGAAACGGGTTGAGAAGCTGCATGGAAATTACAAAGTTTTGGTCCTGAGCTATTATGTTGTATACTTCGTTTACATTGGCATCCTGTCTTGTGATAATGTATCGAAAATTGTTCTCGTCCAGCCAAAGGTCCTTTCCGGATAAAGGCAAGTACTCAATCCTATCCTTTCTGCCTACACTCACCCAACCCGCAATTTCCCTCTGATGAGCTCGTAAAATGAAAGGATCGTGGAGAATGCCAGCGCCACGGTTATGTTCCATTTGACAATCCTTCAGAGTTAGGCCAAGCTGACGGAGGAGCACTCCATTGCCCAGATTTCTACTAAATTCAGAACGCTCGACCGTGTTTACATTGTCAGGAAAGTAAAGATCCGAGTAAATGATGCCGAGGCCATCTCCTGTGTTATCAGAAACGCGAATGTCATGTAGGACGTGATGACTAAAGTCCAGTTGTACAGCTAAGGAATGCAATAAAATCATAACAACAATAATGATGACCATACTTCTACTATTTTTTTGAGAAAAAAGGGCATGTAAGAGATAGTACATGACCAGCATTATAAAAAAAGGTTTGCTGCTACTATTTTACCCGGCTTATGCTCATTAGTGTGAGGATCAAGTAAGCCTGCCTTTTCCACGACAGAAAATTTCATCACGCTCTTTTCTGCCGTTATTGCCATTCGAATTCCTGCCCAGGAGGAGTCATAACAGCGGATTCCAAACCACATTCTCATGGTTACAAGAGTTTTCAATATCCTCTGCCATTTCACTATCACATTTTGTCAAGTCATGGTCCCACTCGGAACACTCAATGTTGCTGCAAAGAAAAACCAGAAAAAATGGAAGAAAAAAATAAGACATGTAACAAAACAAAACATACACAGATATTACAAAAAATAAACTGTATATAAAAAACTGCAACACATTTTAAGTGCGTATTAAAGCGTGTAATAATGTGGCATTTTCATCTCTTTTTCTTACAATCCCCCAAGCATCAACACCATGCATCAATAAAAGATACTACGTGTACCTACACACATTTTTTTACTTTCTCGTTGTTGAATATTCGTTCAATATATAAAATTGTATTTTAAATAGTGTCTTATGCAACAAAAAATAATAGGTAATAGAATACAACCACACGAAAATATACATACCTCATTAAGATTTGCTCAGAAGGACTTGCTTGTGGGATTTCAAACCTTTCCAAAAGCCAGTCGTGGGGATTGAGGACCAAACCCATTTGACGACATGCAACTGCCGCGTCATGCACGTCAAACCCGTAATTGCATACAGAGCCCCAAGCACTGCCCATACGCACCTAAACAATTATATATAACACATATTGAATTACAAAAGTAATGGGGAATATGTAACGATCATTTTTTATATTTTTTTTGTTCCATTCTCTTCAATTTTCCCATAAAGAACGATACACGGAACGGCAACTGTCATTTTTTATTGAACTTGCTCATGAAGACTACTTTAACATTTTATTCAGGTATATTTGTAGTCCGTGCTATATGCGTGTGTAAAAGTTTAATAATAATGACATTCTAGTGTGCCTACCTGCAATCTTCCGTCCTTTCTTGTTCTTCCCCCAACTAGTCTGACAGGTGCGTCAGTAGCATTCACCCTTCCCGGATCGAACAGGGTAAATTTCACAGCAGAACCATCCGCGTGTCCTGATCCCTCTGCGTGGAAGTGACCGCCGACCATGATGCCAACGGAAGGGAGAAACTTTAGAGTCACGCCATATGCAATCTGCAACTGGCCACCTGGTCGTATACTAATGTCACGTACAACTCTAAGGGAAAAAATGGAAACTGTATTGAGCATTTTTTTATTTTAAAAAAACTTATACAACCGAAAAAAACATATTTTTTGTTTACTTGTATTCTCCACTGATGAGAGACTCTCTTCCAGTAATTTCTCCTCCAATCATTCTGTCTGGTCTATCAAACACGGGCACGTACAAAGCCATGGGCATTGCAATTTCCGTGCTTGGATCTGTTGGACTCAATAAAAACGGAATAAAAGTGATCTTGGCCAAGTTGAAGCGGTCCTTCCTGTCAAATATCCTGTAATGAATATCTTTCTCCTCTTTGCTCCCTAGCCAGTTAAAGGTGCAATTAATGGCAAAACTCTGGTCTGTCATGTGACTGCCAATTTCATACTTGGAATCCGGATTTTGGATAATATTTCGGAATATGTCTACATTAGCAGAAGAGATGACAATCGGAGCGGCTACTTTACTTCGGGGATTTAGCTGAGTCGAATAGGGCTCTGTAATGGTGTTCCAGCGAATAAAGTTTTGTGTGAACAATATATTCTGCTTCTTTGAAAAATGATTTAAGCCCAAGGATGCCACAAATATTCCAGTATTCTTTTCAAACACGTTATTTGATACTTCTACATTAGCCACTAGCGTTTCCAGTTCTTTTCTGTCTACCCCTTTAATAACCAAACATCCTTTGTTTTGATGAGTAAAATAGTTATGCTCAATTATTGCAAAGGCGTTGACCAATGGACGTAGCATTACTCCAAAATCGTCATTCCCAACAAATCGGTTATGTCCTATTTGAATTTTCAAAGGATAGCCATAATTGTGCTTTACTACACGATGCCAACAAGACCAAATTTCTACACTGGGTTTTTTCCCATCCTTCAAAAGATTCCCAGAAATGTTGACAACTGCGTTGCCACAAAAGTTTCCAACAAAAATTCCCATGTCCAGATTTCTGGAAATCTCAGTGTACTCGACGACAGTCTCCTGTTCACTGGCATACTTGACGGAGGATTCGTTGAACCAAACAGCAATTCCACGACGTGTGTTGGCAGCAATGACGCTACGTGAAATGTTTCTTGCCCCACCACCGTACGTAATATTAAGACCGTCACCAACATTGGAAACGATTTCGGAACGAGAAATATTAACATGGCCAACTCCACCGAGAATATGCACACCGGAAATGTGACTATTCTCTTTTACGGCACTGCTGTGGATTATAATTTGGCTTCGCATATTCTCGACGGCGACTCCACGTCCGTTGTTCATTCCAATCACAGAGTTTTGTACTTTCAGTTCGTAATCTCGACCTGACAGAAAAACGAACAAGAAAATAATTATAAAAACAATCAACAGTTTTCTCTGTCGCATACGAAGAAAAAAAGCAATTTCCGTTTACAAAAAAATCCAAAATAAAATAGACAATACGGTCTCAAGTTGCCCCTTACTTTGTCCAGCCACTAAATCCACAATAACGAGTACTTTATTTAGTGGATCAGCCTTGTATTCTAAATATATGGAATCTCTAGTGGAAGTCACCGATTCTGGCCAAGTTTCATTTTTAACGCGAATTGTCGTCAGTAAATTGCCTCTCGAGTCCATACCGTCATAAACGAGGATTTCAGCCGCATTATCCGTTTGACTCATCAAATAGGGAAAATGCATAGTTAGCACGTAACCTGATCGAACTTGGAAGCGCTAAAAGAACAAATAAGAAAAAAACAGATCTCATTAACATAAAATTATGTAAAGGACATAAAGACATTACGTGTTTTTTTACGTGGATCGCTTTCCTTTTAATGGCTTACCTTTCTGCATTTTTTCTCTACGTTGGAGCCGCTACTATGATCCAGATACAATCTTACCGGATAAATCTGATTCATAGTAATAGGAACTGTGCAAAGGTCAAACAGATCTATTCCATCCAACTTTGCGTCAGGTATCATATCATGAAATACAAAGCGAACTCCATCCGCTCCATTATTTTCTATGTGACTGGAGTCAATTTCAAACCCGCTCCATGAGCTATTCACGTACACACCAAAACCTAAAAGTGCACATAAAAATAAATAATAGACACAGGATCTATATCTACTATATTATGAAATTCAATCCAAACTAGATACAATAATGTTGGAAAAAATAATTTTATGGGAACAATTTTTTAATATGCAAAGTTTTAGGAACTTTAGTTTAAAGGAAAAAAGTTCAGTCTTAACATACCTTTCCATGAACTCAACCCTTTTGTGTTTTTATATCTAACTATCTAACTGCAATAATGTAACCGTGATTTTCATACCATTTGTCACATTGCATCTGTTCATCAATCGATACATGTATTGCAAGTAAGGATTTATATTTATTTAAAGGATACTTGGAACCATTCAAATTATTAGAAAATTTCTAAACTATGTGAGCATTATTTGTAAGTAAATTCTCTCTGTACCATCGAATATGCGAAAATGATTTTTAAAAATGGTATAAAAATGTTCCGTTGAGCCCAATTACAGTTTTCTACAAATTGAATTACCATCTTTTTGCTTTCTTGTTCGTTCGCAATCTATTTGACGAAACATTTTTTATTTCCTTTCATGATGATGACGTACGTAAATGTTGTATTTCTCAAATCATTTCCGTCGGTACATAATGTAAGTATGTACATACCTACATAGGTACGTACCTATGTATATATATGCATCAACCTACAGGTTTATATGTATTTTTACAAAGGGAAAATTGATTTTGCCTCATAGTTGAACATAAAAAAGGACGAGTAATCAATTGAGCATAAAATTGAAGAGCAATGTGAGTGGAAAGCAGGAGACTGATGGATGTGTAAAACTTGATCAATGAGGAAAAAGTCAGGATGCGTAAACTTTTTTTAGATTCAAAAAATCTTTAAAGAGATAAAGATTAGCAGAGTTTGAAAGAAAAACTTATCAATTGTTTTTCAATTTTCCGTTTCACAACTTTTTTTAAATACGTTTTTTCATTTCGATCAATTACATTTCAGTTTGCTAATTGTAAAAAAACTTTTTTGAATAGGTACATTTCTTTTCTCACCTGCATTATTCTTTACTGTGCAATTTTTTATTGCAGCCATACTGCCAGGGTTCGTGATATTAATCCCGTTAAATGCAGAGTACTCCACCCTTGTGTTTCGAATCACTGGCGGTACCCCAACGCTCTCAATTCCTGATGTGACATTGTAGCCTGTACCCACCCCAGCGTAGAAAATGTCAACATGATTGAGAAAAGAAAGGGACTCTTTGATTCTCAACGTGTTGTTGTGAATGTATGTTTCGCGGTAGCGTGCATTTTCGAATCGAATACCACGCCAGTTTTGTTCCACTTTCGAAGGAAATACGTGAAACGGTTCGCAACGAATCCCAAGATTTGGGTGATGATCTACAAAAAAATAAAATTTACTTTTCTTAATGCTTTCCCAAGAATAGTTAGAAGTGTAGAATCGACATTAATTTATTCATTTGTTATCATTTTCGACCACAGCAGTTAATAATACGCTTTCTTACCACATACGCCAGCACCCAGTTGCCTCCCTGGCCAGTTTGGACAGTCTTTCACATGACTTTCGATTCCTTGACACATTGGTTTCTCCCAAAGTAGTTGTTTTGTATCGTTCAAATGGTCTACCCAATTCCAAAACTGACCACCTTCAAAGCCTAATTCTCGACATACCGTTTGCATATCAACAAGTGTCCAGCTAGGTATTTTAAATATATTATCCTCATGTTAAAAATGTTTGCAGAAAACTGAAAGCTGTTGACTGTATGCTGTACCGTGTGTATAGCTTACTTTCTGGAATTTGTGCAGACGGATCTCCAGTGGCCCCGATGGTAAACCTGCAGTCTTCCCATGAGCGGCGTCTCTCCTTCCACAAGCCGAACTGTTGGAATATCCTGGGAATCGCCTGGATTAATAGCTCGTTTGGCAACGGTATTTGTATTACTGCTACTACTACTCCCGCTACCGCTATGATTTATGAGAGAGGCATTGTTTAAAAAGTTTGTGTGTGATGACAAGGACGTCGTTGGAGTTGGAAGTGGGGAAGGATGTGGTGCTAGCGATATTGGCGTTATCTCTGGTACAGTTGAGTACTGTACCGAAGAATAGTAGCGATTGTCTATATATGTCGATGATGAGTTGCTCAGTCTTTCAATTTGCGACGGCACTTTGAGGGAAACGCTGCTCATAAGAATTCGGTCTGTTTCCGTGCCCTGAAAAAAGCAGAATTGTTTTTATTTATTAGCACAACAAAATTCTTAACATTTTAAAATCATTTTCTCTAGAAAAATAATTAACTGTACAAAAATTGTATCATATTATAATATGGTATCATCATGATCACCATTGTAGTCAAGGGTCAATGCTTAAAATGCTTGGTAAAAGTTATAGCTTATCATTTCATATTACAGGAAGCATTTGCTGACTATAAATTGTACAATAACGATGTAAATAGTTTTTATCTATTAACTCCCCAGAAAGACAAGGGCATGTACAAAGTTAATTCCGTAGGATCATTGCAGCCTTTCGTTATATTCATTTTATGTAAACACCTGCAATCAACGAACCTTGTTGTCAGCACTGGTTATAGCAATAAATTATACACCTACTATTGTATAATGTAACGTATTACATATACATACATAGTGGCGTACTACGTACAAGACAACCCACGTTAATTACTGCGGTCAAATTTGTTTACCTAACTAGGTATGTATATCGTTAATAAGTAATTAGTTAGGTAAGTAAGTATATAATTTTTATCAAAAAGCAATGGCAGTTTCAATATTCGAAAATCAGAATTGATTTTTTACGAATAGAAAACCTGTCTAAATTTTAATTCCCATTAGCGACATCGCCATTATCATTAATTAATTACATACATATATTTACACTATATACTTTGTAAATTGTAAGTAAGAATGACATGCCATTGCTAATAGAAATTCCGTTAAAAGGATTTTTTGTGCATAAAAGAAATTCCACATCACTTGTTGTAATGAACGACAAATTATCTTTTACGTAGTACACTCTTTGTACTCCATGAATAAAAAGAAACATCACTACTTTGTCATTTCCTTTATTTTTCAGAAAGCAATAAAAATAATGAAAATCACTCAGATGAATCCATTTGTATGAGTATTCTCCATAGTCACAAGTATGATCAAACGCAACAACTAGCTAGACTTTGATTTTAAGCGAAGAAGCCGTCTAGCAACAATAGTAATACAACACAACATTGAATCTTTTGTTTTGTTTAGAATAAGCAAAACTGAACACGCGATAATAAAGAAAGTGCTATATGAAAACAAAGGATTTTATTATGTAGAGCTGTTTTGTCTCCCATTTACGTAATCAGTAAAATGTATATATATACATTACTTTGCCATGACTGACGAGAGAACGATCATCATTGTCCGGAATCATGATAAATTTACTGATTAAACCTTGCTGTTTTTATATACGTTTGTTCCAATTACCAAAATAGTTGACAATATTATACTGTGCATTTCACGAAATTTACGCAACCGTTTTAGCACTGCTGCTAGTTCTTATTGTAATCCACTGTATACAAACGACGCAGTCATTTTGCTTTTTCGTGCAACGCCCATTTCACCTCGTCTTCATTTCATTCCTTAAGAAACCATTAGCCACCAGGTTCTCCTGTTAAATATATGTACACCTTCGAATTATAAGTCATTTTAGAGTAATCGCTGGGGAGAGGAGCGCTTTTTTTTGCAAAATAGATTTTAAGTGTAATGAAATCACGAAAATTGAAGATGGCAAAAAATCTGTACTTTGAAGATGATAATGACAAGTGCGTGCCATCAAGCATATTATGTTGATGACGAGAATGGTTACTTAAATCAAGACAAGAAGAATAAATTTTTTGCTTATGGCGACTGCTAAAATGTAGGCAATGTAAATACGTAAGTAAATTTGTGTATCTCTCAAGCAGTAACATTACTTTGAAACTCATTATAACCATGTATTGGTCGTTATTACATCCTTGCCGCTATAAAGCACAATGTCTATGCTTATATTGAGCATAAAAAAGCAAATTATATATATCTGAGCCTTGAGACATTTTTTTGTTATAATAAATATTTGAATTGAAAAGGTAGCCGAATGAATCAAGAATGAACACACGGACCACCGACCAAACACCATATATTTACAGCGCCACCAAACAAGCTGTAATCTGCAAGTTTTCTCTTCGTGTCCTTACACTATGCATTACATTGACAAAAAGAACGGTAAATTGGTTTTTTTGTAATGCTCTTGAGGGTAATACAATTATTTCACAGCGTATATTTCTATTGCATATGCATGCGAAATTAAATGAGCAGCAATAAACCAAGTGTACTCCCAGTCAGGGAAGACAGTAGACAACTACATTTTTATTACCACTCTGCGTGGCTATCAAGGGGTCTATATTTTCACGAAAATAATGACAAAACTACAACTCAAGCTGAAATAATTATTGTCGATGAGGTTGACTATATATAAAGGATTCAACAAGTATATATGTATATACCTAGGTAGTTTGTGAAATTATAAGATATATAATAATAATAATAATAATAATAATGGTTACGCGAGGAGTAAAAGGAAGCGCGCTTCAGGAAGCGTGAAGTTCAGTACACTGTATGAACATTTACAGTGATTTTCTTCAGCTGTAGACTCGCTCGTCGTCACTAGCCCTAGCTTTTCGTGAAACAGATAAAATGAGAAGGTAGCATTAAATATTATTTGAAACTTGTAAGACTGTGAGAAACAATGTGTCTACATCATCAACAGGTACGATGAGGATATTTTTGGGAGTGTTTCAAGTTCCGCCGGTAGCAATGCAGAAAGTGTGCGTACTGTGGACTGTCTTGGTAGATATTATGTATGTCAAATGGCAACAACTCCGACACGACATGCCTTGTTGAAATTGCTAGATGCTATTTCAAAAATGTGAATCTTCCTACTTTATTATTATTATTTTGTTCTATTGTCAATGTTCAGCTATCATTATTTATGTAGTTTTTCGTCACAGCAAGACGGAAATTAAATTCATGATGAGGACCATGTTGATGATGATGCATGATGAGATGGTAAATATTTAGCACATAAAAGACATGCTTCTTCAAGCAGAAGAAATAGAAGAGGAAGCAGTGCAGTTTTTAAGTTGATGTTACCAAGAAATAAACTTTGTGCCTTCCAGAGCGGAGAAATTACAAAATGTCACTGTAGTAAAAAAGGCTTTAAAATTTTAAATTACAAAACAGGTAGACACCTAAAGTCCAGTTATGCAGTTTATTTCGAGGCATGTTACTTGGTGTGCGTTCCTATTGTTTCTGCACATTTTCAAAATTAGGCTGCGGCTGCCTGTGGGCAAAGCTAAAGAAGGAAGACCATAAAGGCAAACCCCGACAAAATGAAACAATGGCAAAACTTGAAAAGTGCAAACTTACAATAGGTACATAAATACATATCTAATACATTAAACTCTGTGTACATTCTGCAATCATAAATAGCTGAAAAATAATATTATTAATTTATGTCAGTGCATACTGCATGTCTGACAGATTTAATTGTCAAAACAAGAAAAGGAATGCCAATCTCCCAAATTCACCTTGAAATGCAAAAGTTGAGGTCACTAAAATACATGTATGAATAGTACGGTAGAAAAAAAGTCTTTATGAATTAAATAATGATTAATGTGAACATTAATTTGCGATTTGAAATGCCCTTGATTGCCTCAAGTCTACTTTACTTACAAGTTACATATTATATTATTTTTACATTGCTTCTACTATATGCAATGTACACTGCCGCAATGTGCATCTCAAATTAAAATGAAAAATAAGATGGAACAATTGCAAAAGGCATATTTTCTTATCATGTCATTGTAGAAAAAGGTATTGTGTTGTGTGCTATGTGTGTCTCTTTTGACTGTGATTCGAAAATCAATGAATAGAACTCATTTCATTAGCCTCAACCATGTAGCGGTTTCATTCAAATTTCAAACTCATTATGTTACCTTCAACCAACACCATTA
>JAHZMT010003305.1:0-11641 GCA_027743785.1 Sinhomidia bicolor
CAATCTTTTAAAAAATGGTTCGACACGCTTCTTATTGGTATTATGCATACTTTCTTGTCGAATTTTTTATCACTGCCATACAAGAGAAGAATAAACAACGGAAAAGAAAAAATACGGCAGATATTAATATCTCCATGCAAGAAAATATAAAACGGGACGAGGAAAATGTTCAAGGTAAGGTTGTGGTCATAACTGGGGCCAATTCAGGATTAGGAAAGTGCACAGCAACAGAAATGGGGAAAAGGGGCGCCGTGGTGGTGATGGGATGCAGAAACTTGGAGAAAGGGGAAAAAGCTCAAAAGGAGATTATGGATGATTCCAGTTCTGCCACTGTGGTAAGCTCATTCTTGAAAAAAGATTGTGTAAAACTTCTTCAAATTGTGTGTTAACCCTTTTAAAATTGCATTTTCAGGAGCTGTATCATCTCGACTTTCATCTGTCCGTTCATTTGCTAAACAAGTGCTTCAAAAGCATTCTGTTGTCGACATACTCATTAACAACGGTGGTATCGGAATAATTAACAAAATACAGCCGATTACCAAGGAAGGTTGGGACATGACCATAGCCACCAATCATCTCGGACATTTTTTACTGACCAATTTGCTAATACCCTCCATTCTATCTTCGCCAATTGGTCGAATTGTGACATTATCTTCGACAGCATGTATTTGCAGTACAATGGACATTGATAATTTGGTGATGACGAAAAAAGGAAAACGAAAGTTGGGGTTTTGGTGCGCGGATCCATACCAAAACTCAAAATTGGCCAATGCACTATTTACGAAAGCGCTTGCAAAAAGATATCCCACAATAAAAGCTTATTCTACATGTCCAGGCCTTGTAAAGACGGAAATTCACCAGAATTGGAAGCTTTCAGCAGTCATGTGGCAGATGTTTCGTGTTTTACAATGTTTGGTAGAGCTTGATGTGAAACAGGGAGCGGAGGCAATTCTTAAGTGTAGTTTAGATAAGCGATTAAGCAGTGACGACTCTGGAGGTTTTTTCAGATTTGGAAGACGCGTACGTGGAGTTGAACAAATGCTGAAGGATAAAACAGTAGAAGATTTATGGAAGGTTAGTGAAGATTACGTCAACTTGAAGGTTGACTCAAAATAAACTATTGTAAACACTGATAATTAAAATTATTTGTAAAAGTGAAAATAAAATAGTGTGATGGTAAAAAAATCGAACTTAATGATTTTTTAAAATTTAGTTTTAATTGGAAAGTACCCCGCAACGGCAATTATTTCTCATTATGATGAAAGACGCTTTAAAACATTTTTATTGTAAAAAAATACTTGAAATAGACAAATGGATCTTTAAATTACCATAAAGTCCAAACTGAGTTTTCAAGTCTAAAAAATTAGCATACAAAAAATTACTAGTATGTAATTTTATTTACGAATGAGCAACACTGCTGGTTTAGTCTTCATTTCTTTACTGTTATAATATGTGGCTTGGCTAGAATTTGTCCTTTTTTTCGGATATGCCAGGAATCATTTATAAGTTTATATTGTAGTCATAAATGGGTAAAGAACACATTGTCGTGACATGTTACCCTATCCAACGAATAGTTTTCAAATTACTCGTGGGAATCCCGAAAGACATATTTTAAAAGTAATAGCCATCTAATAATTATTTTAATCACGGTACATTAAACAATTTTTAACCCATACTAATGGAAAATATGTAAAAAAAATATATATAATAGCGTAATAGTTTCCATATTAATTCTACTTGCTGTTTCTGGAAAGTAAAGAAACAATATGCATTTTTATTTTTATTATAATTATGCTTCATCAGTGTATACGGTATTTATTCCAGAAATTTCAACAGTTTTTAAGTGGAATGTAATGTAGCTCACATATTTTTTTGAATTGCATGAATTAAACTGACTGACTGCAAGCAATTTGACAGTAATAATAACAGCATGCACTTATATTACAGCACACAACATGCAATATTAACATTACATGACTTTTTCTGCATAACACACATGCACAAAAACTATGTCAGTAGAAAAAACTGATTGCAGCATTGTCAGGCTTAACATGCTTTTAAATGTTTTTTTAAATGTTAATTACATTGAAATTGTTACTTTATTGTGAAACAAAAAAGCTCACTCTTTATATTTGAAAACTATTAATTTTTTTTGCATCTTTACATTTTTAACGACTTCCATAACAGCCTATAAAAAGAATACAATTTACATAAAAAACGAAAAGTCATGAAAATTAATTTGACTTCCAAAATACATCTCCAAGTCATGGTTGGTCAACGACACTAAAAGCATAACAACAAGCATATATACATACCTAATAATGTTTTAATGTTACATTATTACCTGCAATAATCGTGTCGGCAGGCCAGGTATACATATTATACGACATCTCTCCTCTTAATCGAAAAAAATGCTAGAAAACCAACACAATGGTTGTTTTATCGTGGCCACCACATACATACAATTACAAGTCCATTATATTTCTTCCATGTATGTACTTAAAATTGATAATAATATATAATTTCATATCTCACAAAAAACACAATGGCAACAACGTCAGCAGCGGAGAGCGTTGCATCACAGCAGCAGTATCAAATTTTCTAAAGACTGAAGAGAAGAGCAAGTCATCATTATTATGAGAAAAATGTATGAATGCAAAGTGAAACCTACTTCTTTCCAAATAAACTCCATAAACGCTGCCTCATTCTGACTTGTGTATGTTATAATAGCAGCAGGTTAGAATTTTTTTCCTTTAAAACACACCGAATAATTGGAATACTCTATCAATGTCAGTCAGCAATTGTGTTTGTAGTAGTAGTAGTAGCATAATATTTTTACGTGGTCATTGGTCATCTTGTTCGTAATCAGCATCACCCTCTCAATAGCGTAACTAATTAATTATCATTGGATAATTGGATTTCCATTGGTGACCGACCACTTTCCATCACTTGTCCTCTTCTGCAAACTCATCGGATTGCATTGACAGAAAATGTGGAGATTCGGAGAAGAGAGAAAAAAAAGATACAAAAATAAAATTATAAAGCTATTCATGTTGACCAATTAATAAAACGAATACTCTAAGTGTACAAAAGTAGCGGAAGCTTGCAGATATGCATATATAATTTAAAAGCGCTTTGAATACGTAACGGTTTTTATTGGTTATCATGAGAATCGCTGAAGCTGACTATGTTACCTAAGCTAACAACTGACCGTATGGCTAAATTTTTACATGAGTTTCTAAATATAAGGTTAGCAGACTGTTTGACAAGCGGACTGTCAAATGGGTTTTGTATAAAGAGGCTTAATTGCTTCTGCCAGTTTAATATGATGCTGTGATGCTAGTAAGTTTGTTCCGTTCGCATAATTCTCTTTGCTGCTTTTTTTCTACATTTCCACAAGTTTTTGCCGCAATTCTCCTATTTCGAGATGCGTAATAGCTTTGGCTTCTATAGTAATAACGATAATTGTGTACTACAATATGGTCCATGGTTCATTACTACACCGCAGCGGTCACGTCAGTGTCATTGGAGTCGCTGGTTGGTTGGTTGGTTGGATGGAACATTCATTTTTGCTCTTTTGCTCATTCTTGCGAGCAGGGTGTTTTGCACGTGGTGTTTGATTACAATTTTTCAACTTTTTTTTAGTAAAATTTAAATGCGCATGCATTTATTCCTGCACTTGTTTACCAAATAAAACGTGAGGTTAATTTAAAAGAATGATGAGGAGCACCGCATCGATTCCGCTGATATCATCATTGGCAACACACGTTATATTACTGAATATTTTTCTAATTGCAATTCAACTTCCGTCAGTGGTGCTATCTCAAAATATCAGTTCAGAAATCCAAGCTGATGGAGTCACTACTACTCCCAGTAATAGTGATGATAATACTCACCAGCTGTTATCACCTCCAAACATTACATTGCCGTCCGTATCGTCGCCACAACTTCAACTTGCCATAAAATTTGCAGAACTTGTTGCCTTCCACGAACGGAATCATGAAGCAGAGTATATCCTTCAGGTGGTTCTTCCTGGGGCAACGCTGGACAACAACAGTAATAAAATAAAGTCGACACTGGAAAGCATGTTTTTAAATGCCAGGTCTCTGGAAATGATAAGCAGTCGACAACAACAGCAAATCACAAATGGCAGCATGTCGAACAGCGTGAAAGTCAAGTTGAAGGTGACCATCGGATGCGACATGCACTACATTCTGTATCCTTTTGAGAGTCATTTGTGTTCCATGATAGTAGTGGGTGATATTGCTCCTCCAATATTTTGTGGACAATTAACGGCGTATGAGTTCCACGTAAAAGGTTACTTAACTGCGCCGTTGGTTCCTCCAACAGCAGGTGGACAAAAGAAGCAGCAGCAACAACAAGAAAATCAAATGATGATGATGAAAAAGATTAACGGTCCAGTTGTAAACGCAGTTCATATGATTATGTCTCGTACATCAGGAATGCAAATTTACTCTCAGATGTATAGTCCGGTGTTGCTGTTGGTGATGCTCAGCTTTCTTACCTTGTTGGATGCCACGTCTTTGCCGATAAGAATTTGGACAAGCTTGTCAATGGTATATCTAAAATTGCATGGCCCTCTAACTAATTAACAAGTAGCACCATTAAACAATAATTTTTAAATTTTTTTAAATTTTTTCATCGATTACAATAGCTAATATGTAGTATAATAATAACCACAATTTTTTGGAGGGATGTACCTCGTGCTGGACAAGGGGACGTGACCGTTTTGGAACATTACTTTGCAATTGGAGTGGGTTTCGTTTTCCAAGCATTTTTTAGTGAGTTGACAATGAAATAATTTGTTAAAAACTACGAAAAAAATATTTCAACAATTTAATGTTTTTTTTTCACTTTTAAGCTAACATTCTGTTACATTGGTATACTTCCTTGGCGTTAAAAAAGCATTCGTCTCCAGAATTGAAAAATCAGAACAATTCTCTTGCTAACGGGACGTCTACAAAAAATGGAGATGTGGAGGCTAACAATAGAAATAATGCAGAGTTTGTGGACCCTAAATCCGGAGAAAATCCAGCAACCACAAATGATGACCATGCTGAAGTTGTACAAGCTTATATTGAGACACTGGGGAAATTTCATAGACACATGTACTTGTAAGTTGAGAAGTGTTTGGGGATACAAACGATTTGCAAGTATTTTTTATTATTATGAATACTTTAGTATTAACTTTTCAAATAATTTACTTGTTCTTATAGCAAAGTTCTGAAACCAGCGAAAAAGCAGTTGCCAATTTTCTTTCTGATAATTAATGTGATTTACTGGGTGCTGGTCTTGTACCTGAGTGGAGGACTACCAAAAGGATTTCAGTACTTGCCACCTAAAACACCCGAAACTGCTATGCTTTGTCTTTAAACTAGCAATGCTAGTCGTTGAGATGACCATGCGGCAAGTAATTATAGGACAACGTATAAGTTTGGTTGTCAAAAAATTGATTATTAGTGAAGTTTTTAGTATATTACAACTCTGATATGCAATAACGCAAAAAATGCAAACGGATGATGGCGTGTATGTAAATAGTAAACTTTTTAATAATAATGATTTGATTAGACGATTTTTGAGAAAAAACGATTTATTTTTGTCTAGCTTTCGACTGCTACTGCGGTCTTCTTCAGTAAACTTTTTAAACGAAGAATCGTGATAAAATATGGGTATTCTTATTCTATATCATAAACAGTTAATGAGCACAACTATCATTAAAATAGTGAGGAAAGTGTCATTAGCCATTTTTCAAAATAGTACACAATCGTTAAAACACTTATCAAAGATTACTGCAAGGCTAATAACTTCACACCACACCAGTAGTACAGTAAAGCCGAAAAAGAGCTGACACCAGCCGAAATACAATTTGACAGCTATCCTTTTTGTATAATTTACATTTTCCAATTAGGTCGCATTCTTAAATAGTCGGATCAAAAGCGCAGGTCACATTCTCATTCTTTTTTTTTGCTCAACCCTTGTAAATAAAATTGAGTACACACTTGATTGCTGTACGGTTTTTAGAGCTGACGCTAAGTTCCATCGAATTTAATGATGATATGATTGACTGATTGACCGATAATCATTGATCACTTGTCCATAATTTGATAAAATGATAAGATAAATTCAAATAACAGAATTTCATTGATGTGGTCTTTGGTCTTTGATGATCAGATTGAATACTCTTTTGTGCACGTCAATGCCAATGCAGCAAAAAATCGTTCATCGAAAACCCCGTATGTGCAAAAATTTATTAAATACTGTATGGTTAGTTATTCTTATAACATTCACAATATTTTAAAGAATATAAAAGAGAGAAAGAATCATTGCAAAAACTCCGAAATTAACGGGGAATATGTATGTTCCTCCGCTTGGAGTGGTAGTATCCGTTGGTGTTTGATTTGTACTTTGGTCACTGGTGGTGGTTTCACTACTGGAAGAATCTGACAGGGAAGTAGATTCTGTTGAGGAAGTCGTCGTTTCAATTGAGCATTTCAACACATCCGGGTTAAAACATGTTCCTGCAGCGCACTCTTGAATGTACGGGATACCCTCCACACAAACAACGTACAGCGAGCAATGTACTCCTTAAAACATAATAATAGAAAAATTATTTAAATGAATAGTTTTTTGGTCAAATAAAGCAAAAAAACAAGTTTAAGATTAGTAGCATACCATAGGGATATGGAAACATGGCAGTGCCTTCAGGCGGACAGTCTGGTAGCTCTTTTGTACAGTTGGCATTTTCCGGAAAGTCGCACTCTTTTAGAAGAGGGTTGAAATGAAGGCCTTCTCCACACTGCTGTTCGTATGCTGTTCCATAAGCACAAATGAAGTACAGACTACAGTTCGATGGATGCTCAATTTTATCAAATTCAGCTGGAGGACATCCGTCACTTGGGGTCTCACTGGTTGTTGTTGTGGTGGACGCAGTTGAAAACGCCGTGGTAGTTGATGAAGTTGACGTAGGGGTTGATGGAGTCGGCGAGGGGGTTGATGGGGTCGGCGAGGGGGTTGATGGAGTCGGCGAGGGGGTTGATGGAGTCGGCGAGGGGGTTGATGGAGTGGGCGTGGTAGTAGTGGTTGTTCGAAACGTAGAGGGATTTGGCACAGTTTCATCTCTTTCACAGGTCCTGGTCTCCGTCTCTTTGAAGCCATACACACACTCACAAGTGCCAAACGAGTACCCATCCTCCAACTGATGCTCATCTTCTAGCACACAGTCAGCTCCTATGGTACACGCCTTCCAACTCCTGCCCAGCATAAATTGCCTTGCCAAACAGTAACTTCCCACACGACCAACGCACATGTTTAGCTCCTCATCAAAAATGGCGTCCTCATCTCCCATGTTGCACTGGCAGGAATTCTGGTATAGACCCCGCTGCTGACAGGAGACAGTGCGGCCATAGTTATGACACAGCGTCTGATTAAATTTCACTTGAGGCTGCCAACATTCCTCTTTATAGTTGACAAAGTTGACGTTAATCAACAGGTCCCAAGGGATAGTCACATTTTCTTTTACTGCAGCTTCGGTTGTTGTTGTGGTTCGAGGAGTAGATCTGTCTCCTGGATCCACCAAAATGTCCTCAATACACATACCATCACTATCCGGTGTAAAACCGTAGAGGCACTCACATTTTCCAACGGAGTAACCTTCACCTTGCACTGGTACGCAGTCAGCGTTGGGTGTGCACAGCTTGTCGGGGAAGAAACTGTCATGCGCCGCGGTACAAACTGCACCCACTTTACCAAGACAGAGCTGCAGACCTTCACTAAAGTAGGCATCCTCCCCTTGATTGCAAACACAAATGCCATTAACGCAAGCCGCTGTGCCGTTATATGTTAAGCAGTGAAAGTTAAATATCCAGGGATCAATAAGTCCTGGAATAAGGTCAACACCATCTTTTGAACAGCCCTCTGTCAGGTTAACGGAACCTAAATCCCAGAATTGACCTTTCACCTCAGCAACAGCAACGAGCAGGGCAAGTGCCAAGGAAATTGAAAATATATTGGTACACATATTTTAGCGAAATAATTTACAGACCTTCAAAAAATCGTGACAGTGAAGTCGGGCTTAAAGATGGAGCCAAGCTGTAATTTGCATTAAAAATGTGGATCAAGTTATGAAGCCGACGCTTGCTTAATTAGCAGTTAATTATTACATATCATTGATAATCAGCTCTACTTTAAGTGAATAATGCATAATTTGATAAATGAAAAATGTCAAATACAAAGTATCAATGACGCCTTTGAATCACGGACAACGTATCAGTAAACCAATTTATTGCCAAAAGTATTATTATTTTTGTGGATGAAGTGTTTTTTTCCTGCATTCTTCTTATTATCCATCACGCTTCATTTTTTCAAGTACCAGATATCTCTCTATTTTTTAATTGGAACTACTGACAATTATCGCATAAATTTGTAATAAATTTTGTATGTGGATATGTTCACTAAAATGACGAAATCGTTTGTATAAAGCATTTGCACGTATGGAGATGTATGAATGAGTAAAAAGGTTATAAAGGGACAAATAAACCACCTTCATGTTTCTTGAAGTTTTCGTTGCTGTTTTAATTTTGTCAATTTCAAAGTTTACATTTACATTCAGTTTTTTAATAAAATTATTTTTAAACGGGTAAAATGATATGAAAAGATTTTTGACATTTTGGCATACTGTCACATCCTGAAATAGTTTGGAATAAATATACGGAAAATCATGGAGAATTCCCGTAGAGTGAAAACAAGATAACGAGTAAATAAGGTAATGGAGAACATTGCTAAAAATGATAGTTTTACCGTGTCCATTTATCATTTAAAAGCAATGCGTAATGCTTGGCTTAGTCATCACCAACAACAGAGTGTAGTCTCTTACGTCACGTATCTATTAAAGTAAGTAAATGAACACTTGTCTATTGCGTAGGAAGCTGATAATTTAATCGAACAAGTTAACGTCAATGACCATCCTTCCTGGGTAAAATGAAAAAAAATAGCAGGGATGATGAGCTGATATGCTGTTGATAATATGATTCTTTGCCCACCAACTTCTACAGGCAATTCATTCACTACTGATGACCTACTTAATGAATTCAAATGTTTCTTCTCTAAAATTTTTTAAAGAACCTTTAAGAAAATTCGTGCCTGTAACATAACACACAACTCATTTAACTAAGCGTACATGACAAGATGCAATTTATGTAGATTAATTTTTCTTGGAGATGAGCTACATAATATACCTACTTGAACATTATTCCTTGTTTTTCTAACAAGCTACATACATGACGTAATAAGAGAAGCGTAAGAAATAATGGGTTGTCTTGGTTGAAAGTTAGAACGGTTTCTTTCTTTTATTTTTTGGCAAGAAACGGAAATGATGCTTGTGCAGCGCAGCAGCGGTGGCCGCAGCGTTGGTGGACAGTATTGGGCTTGGCTTAAGTAATAAGGGAAGCGTGTGTGTTTGTTTTTATGCCATCAGGAAAGGAAAACGGAAGTTCGAATACTTTTAATGTAGGCTAGCTAACTGATATTCTTTCTATTAAACTAGTAAAGTAAAATGGTCGCATAGTCTACAATTATTGACCTAATTTATTTAGCACATTTAGCAGGCGCTCGTCTAGTGACAAAATGTTTTACGATAAGCTATATTGACTATTTTCAATAAAATTGTATTTTACCTTTTAAAAAATAATTAAGGTAACCTATTTATTTACTTTGTGTTAACAATAAATACGTACATTCTATTAATTTCCTTTGCTTCCACTGTAAAAGAATTGCGTCCAGGTTCAGTTTCTATTTTGCCGTGGTTGACTTTGGTTGTTGGTGACGATGGTGTGGTCAATACGATAAGAAGTTGTGTTTGAATATAACAAATTTTTTTAGGTACTATGTTAGTAATGACCAGTTCGTTGATTTTTGAAAGTTGTCGTGTAAAAAAGTTTGACAAAAATTGTGGTAGGAAATAGAAATGCAGTTTAAACTTAGTCGGAGGTGCAAAGGCTCTCTATTCTCAAGGCGGTTTACCATTGGACTGATAATCGTAAGCATTCAAGTATTTTTCTAAAAATAAAATTGTAAGTTCTGAATAATTAATTTTGTTCTTTTTCCAGCTTATAATTCTAACAGACCTGATGGATTTGTCCCCTCATGGTATTTTAGCTCAACGACGTCCTCGACCATCACGATACAACAGAAGAAGAAATGATACGTCCGCGGAAATCATTCAGGCAACTTCTGTGGTGACAGTTGATGAAATTAGTGGAAGCAGCAGCAGTGGTAGTATTAACGACAGTATAGCGGGGAATGATGATATTGGAGTTGTGAACATCAGCTTATCGAGTGATAACAGTAGCAGTCCGACGGTGGAAGAGGGAACAGCAGAAACTATTGGCATTATTCGAGGATTTCTTCCTGGGCTAAACTTGGGTGGGGGAGGGAACAAAGGAAAGGGTGGTGGGGGGTTCTTTAGAAATGCTTTTGGAGGGGGTGGAAAAGGAAGAGGATTATTTGGTGGAGGTGGTCATGGAGGAGGAAATAATAACAATGGTGGTAAAGTGATATTTCCCGAGTCGCCACCACCCCCACCGCCTCCCCCTCCTACAAGTAGTGGAGGAACGAATCAAAATACGGGCCAGGGAGGATACAACTCTGGATATGGTGCCAGTGGTCAAAGCAGCAGTAGTGGTGGAATGATGGGGTGGAGCAGTGGTGACGAGCAGAAGGGAAAAGAGGCGAGCGGAGGAAGTGGNATGGGGTGGAGCAGTGGTGACGAGCAGAAGGGAAAAGAGGCGAGCGGAGGAAGTGGTGGCCTGTTTGGAGGAGGTGGAGGTCTGTTTAGAAATCCTTTTGGAGGTGGCGGCAAAGGTGGTGGAGGTCGAAGTCCATTTCGCCTACTTTCCAAACTCAACTCCGACCAGCCTTGTGCAGCTGGACTGGGAAGTTTACCGATCCTTTCAAGAATCCCATTTCTCCCCAAAACCCGTTTCCCATCGTTTATCCCCTCTGGAGTAAACACCTGCGACGCCACTTGTGGAGGCAGCGGTGGCGGTGAATGGCGCCGTGTTCCTCCCACCGATAAAGAAAAAGAAGAAATGGAAAAGAATGGAGGTAATACCTGCACCTACAATTGGCGTGACAGTCTTACCGGCTTTCCCTTTCTTTTGTTTCGATGTCAGTGCAAACTCAAATGTCCTCCAAAAAAAGTTCGCCTTTCTGGAGGACTCCTGAACGCCAGGTGTGAAAACGTATCAGAAAAAAAGAGTCGTTGCAAATGTCCCTATGGTCAACAAAGTTTCAAGTGCTCGCTGAGTTTTCTTCCGGTAGCAGTGCCGTTGGTACAAAGAACAAAACCATATTATTGCACTTGCTGCAATGATGAAAGCACGTCGTTGGGAGAACCTCTTGGGGGATACGGCTATGGACCACCAGCTCTACCACCACAAGTGCCACCCAAGGAAGCAACCTCACAGTCACAACAATTTGAAGGAGGGTACCAAAGTGCTACTTCTACAGGAGAAGGAGGATACCAAGGTGCTGCTTCCACAGGACAAGGAGGTTACCAAGGCGCTGCTTCCACAGGACAGGGAGGCTACCAAAGTGCGGCTTCCACCGGAGAAGGTGGCTATTC
>JAHZMT010003306.1:0-10883 GCA_027743785.1 Sinhomidia bicolor
TATTATTATTACTATTATTATTACTCTTATTATTATTGATGTTGTGTACTTTCGCAAAATAAAATACCCTTACTTGTCGTTCAAAAAATGTCATAATAAAGTAATCGAAAAATTATCATTTACAAAAATACCACATTTTTGTTCAACTTTTGACTGGACGAATTTATAAATTTCATGGAATCTCTTCCCTCTATGACGTTTTCGTTTCGTTATCGCTTCATTCACTGAAATGATTCATCTTCAAAAATTATGAAAAGCGTTATCATCACATCTCTTTTTGCACATGTACAAAAGTCATTGAACATTCGTCGTTAGCATCATCAAAAATCCATTCTTGTCCTTTTAAATTAACAACTTGCGGTGCTTGTACAAAAGGTGAACTCAATAATAAATACCGGTATCTTCAGGTTGAACTAGCACGACTCACGACTAGTACTTGAAAATTTGGATGAATGGTCTGACGTCAATCCTAATAACAACAGCGCGTAAAATTACGTAACGATGGAATGCCCTTATCATTTTTAATAATCATTTAGGTAATATCATCATATCATAATAATATGGAAGAACAGCCACTTATTATTATTACTACTACTACTACATTTGTACATAAATACGTTTCTAAAAATAACGCGGAAACATGTCGTTTGTATTTTACAGTTATAAATGCTTTACATTTGCACTTGACGTTGTCAATTTATCGTCCCAAATATTCGTCATAACATACATTCCTCTCATCTTCTCAATCAACTTTTCATGCCAACTTTTGCCCAAGTAGTAGTAGTAATACCATCGTTAATACATTACTTAAATATTCACAGTGCTCAGTATTTTTGTCGTAGGCTTTTTGATTGGACCACTATCGTTTTGGTCTCAACCATAAAAAATAAAACGTCAAGATTGTCACTGTTTCTTACCGCTTTACATTGCCCATTCTATCTTCTCTCTCTCTCTCTCTCTCTCTCTTGTATCATGTCCATAATTTTTACTCTACTACACCTCATACAACACCAATATCTCAAAAATTAAAACCACCTTATCATATTTCCATCTGCTTTTTCAAGTAAAACAGCGGTTCACACACCAAAACTAACCGAGAAAAAAACTGATTGTTATACATAGCGAACGCTGCTCATGACTTGAATGAGAAAAGCACAGAAATGCCGTACAAGTTACATTTTTGTTTTTTGATGATGATGATGATGACGCAACCAAGCTCTATACTACTGACCTTCAGTCACCATCCCCTTCTTCCTCCCTACAAAAGAAAAAGCGTACTACTAATCGAAAGTAAGTAAGTACCACAAATTTTTACTCTTGTTCAGCAAAAGCGATAATGATACNCACCATCCCCTTCTTCCTCCCTACAAAAGAAAAAGCGTACTACTAATCGAAAGTAAGTAAGTACCACAAATTTTTACTCTTGTTCAGCAAAAGCGATAATGATACAATCAGCCCCGTTTCACAGAGAAAATCAATTCTTGAACAACTTTATTATTAAATTTGTGCTAAGCAAACATGTAATAAGCAGTTTGTTGTCTTGGCGCATCATTATTCACCATTACCACCATTGCTGGTGCCATCATCATCGTACATACTTCTTTTCCACCTACCCATTTTTTATGCGTCCACCGCTCATTTTATTTTACCAAATTTGTTAAATCCAAATCTCTGATTTAAGTCAACTCATGTGCTAAAAATCCTGCCTTTCTTTCCACTATCACCACTACCACCACCACCACCGCCGCCGCATACCACATAATTTTATGTACCTAACATACGTGTATATATCCATCGTCGCCTTTTCTCTCTCTCTCTCTCTCTCTCCATTTCATGTATACCTTCTCTTTTACTTTTGTCTGAGATTTTTTTCGCTAAACGATGTGCATATAATTATTACCATCATCAACAGCATCATGATCATGTGCAAGAAGAACAGGTCGTTGAGGAGAGCGAGAAGAAGAAGAAGCGACTCGAAAAGACAAGCCACATCTGCATCCCACTCAATTTTCTCTCACTTATTTTCTCAAGCTAACATGTCCTTCCATAAAAAAATCACGGCAAAAACGAGAAGAAGAAGAAGACTGCGTCTTTGTTTGGTTATGTTGTACTTTTAGGACTTGTACAATTGTATCATCATCATCATCATCATCATTGCTACTACTCTATCTATCTCGTCATCTTGACCAAACATACAATAAGATTGTAATAAGAATATTGTTTCTTATTTCCTTAATATATTATTGGCTTTAGCAATAATGTGTAGTTGTAGTAGTGGTGGTGGTAGATGCTTTAAAAAATCCTGCAGAGGTGGGCTAAATGAATGCAATAATCTCATTATCGTCATAAAACATCATCAGCAGAGAAGAGTCAGTCAGTATCCAATTTTTTTAAGCAAGTTAGTTGCAAGAAGTGCAAGTTTCTCCAAATGAACTGTTTTGTTACATTTATAGACCCTTGTTGTTGTACTAGTTTGGCTGATGCTTTTACGAAGAATAATATGATAACACCTCTGTACCTACACACAACAAATACAAGGTATTATAATAAGTTGTGGCGATGAGCACAACGCTAATAATTTCTCAGAATTTATCATGACCCACCTCATTTATTACTACTGCATTGTATACTTTACTTACCACCTTTACCACCACCGATTCCATGTATGCTACAAAATCTTGCTGGCCTATAATAATAATAATCCTGTACATCTGTACCTAAAATTATCATTATTATTATTATTTAAACAGATTTATGGCATGACATGCAATAATATTATTATTACTACTACTATGGGGCTATCATATCATTTCGATAGATTTTCGATTCAATCAAATCCAAGATAAATACTTAATGCTATTCTAAAATCTTAATATGTATTATTTAGCCCATTTTTTTATCATTCACTACATTCATGCGTGAATTCTTTATCCTCCAAAAGATTTGCATTTCCTTTTCCATCCAATAATATGTCCTTTTTTATTACTCTGCCTAGCCATCAGCCAATCGCAGCCGCTACGCTATTGAGACATGGATTGTCATTGCAGTTATAAATGTGAATGGAAAGAGAGATAATTTACCTTCTCCTTGAAAACAGTTTCCTTTCACAGTTTAATAATAATAATAATAATAATAATAGACACATGCATCAATAACAGCAATAATAAATGAGCACCATGAACTATTCTCCTACTACTACGGCCCATGCCTTTTTTTCGTTTCTGTATCAGAAAAACGTACCGTTGACAAAACAACAACTCCTGCTGACGAAAATCCCCAAGTTACTAGAACAAAATAACTAAAATGTACGTGTGCCATGCGCTGTGCTGTACCACTAAATGCAAACCATTTCGGCACATTGACCAACAAAAATCATTATTATTATCAATTCCTTTCTGCCTGTTTGGTTTCCCATCATCCCACTCATACTATATAACATAATTGCTCTATTGCCTGGAAACTACATATGTACTGCTATTTGCAAGTAATTGTCCTCAGTTTTTTTTTTCAATTTTTCAATCATCTAAATTACACGTTAAAACTTATATTGTGCAGTCAAAAGATTAGAAACTGTTTAACAGAGAGAGAGAGAGAGAGTAAAAAAAACTCTTGCCGTAATGTTTATAATCATGATCATCAACAACATCATCAAAAACTGCACACTCATATTTAACCATTGTATGTAATTACTTTTTTTAAAGCATTACCTACCTTGATTGTCTGATGATGCCTTATACAGATTTATTTTTTTTCCTTGCTTACAAGAAAAGATATAAAAAAAGTAATGCATTATTTTTTCCCCTGAAAAAAAAAACGACCAACGAATGAACGACTTTGTTGCATAAGGCAAAAAAATGCAGAAACATTACATTTTGCTTGCATTGTTGCCTATTACTACACACAGAAAGAGAATTATTACAGCTACACAACAAACAACCCTCTCTTCTGCAAAACATTGTGTGTCGTCGTCGTCCCTTTTTCAATGCTATTTGCTGCTGCTGCTGCTAGTCTGCTGGTGTTGTTCTGGTATTTCTCTCCTTTTTCTTTCTGTCTTCTTGATCTTGTCATGTCCATATTCGCACATGGCTTTTTATAATAGACCGACAGTCAAGTCAAGTCAAAAGAGTAGCCTCTCTTGGACGACGACGACGACGATGATCATGATGACGATGAGGATGATATATCTCTCTCTCTGCGCTTTTCTACATGAACGAGCAGGTAAAAAAATGGTAAAACAGGTAGGTATATAAGTCGTCGTCGCCGTTCGCTTTTTGTGAGTGAAATAAATGGCAAATAGCAAGGAATTGTATTGTGTTTCCAAAACAACTATGATATTATTATGGTAAAGTTGTAATAATTATATAAGTCATACACATATGTAGTCTGGCCAACACTACAGAGAGAAGCTGGTTAACAACAAGGTGCACAATATATATAGATTTTTTTTCATGGCATTTGTATAGATGGATGGATGGATTGGATCTTTTGTGTTAGCTCTGTTAAAAATACAGAGAGACATCCTTCATCATCATCGTCATGAATTTTATATGAAATATTGCACACATGTACACATACTTTATATAGTAATAGTAGTAGTAGTAGTAGTAGTAACAACAACGGACCAAGACGACAACAACGGCGACAAAACTATGGCCCTGTAGTGATTCTTCATGTGGCGATATGATGATGACGATGATGATAATAATAATCCGGGATACACATCATCACAGGCATGTAAATAATATACATGCTCCAACAATACGTACCAGCAAAGAGTGCTTATACTCATTCCTTCATGCATTATTATTATTATTATCAGTTTGGTAGTTGTTGATCTTGCTTTTGCTTGCCGTTGTTTCCTTCTTTGATTTTCTATATGGTACGTAAAGTGAGCATGTTTAAAAAAACGAATGCAGTAATAACAATACTACCACACATACTTGGAAGAGGAATAACTAATGGCTAAAGTAGTGATGGCGGTGGTGGTGGTGGTGGTGGTGGAATCACTGTTACCTATTATACTAGTACTAGTTATAAGTAGTAGTAAGTAGTAGCAGTACACAAGTTACTAAGTAAGTAATATTATTTCTTTCACATTTATTATTGTTGCGAGCATTGCAATCGCCCACACAGCCCGGTGGTCGCTGCTTATTATTATTATTACTACTTATTACTATTACTGCATGCCGAACGACATAGCATGGATGACACACGATGATGATTCGCCTGGTTTCCCTGAGCTACCCAGAGCTCCTCACCTCTCCTCCTTATTATGCTGCACAGCGTTGCTGGTTCGAATTTGTTCGAGAAGCTTTTTCCTTGTGAGCAAACTCCTTTTCATTTGCAGTTAAACTCTGGGCGCTGAAAGATCCTGACAAGAGAAGGATACGGACGAGCGACGTGTTTCGTGGCATAAAAAACAGGAGAGCATCCGTTGACAAGCATACATACGACTACTGATTCTAGTACCACCATCACATCATCAACAAATAGTTCCTCTGTGATTTAAATTTAAGATAAATATTAGTACACTTTTAATTACAAAAACATTTCCCAAAAAGCATTTACAACATTGCAACGTACACTTTCGAAAACATATCTTAATCGAGCAAGTTCGCGCAACTAAGCTTCACCGTCATCATCACAGGCAAAAGTTGTTTTCCTGCTTTCAACAAGGCTGTCTCGCTCTCCATAAGTTGGTAGTTACTGATTTCTCGGATCCCGTATAAAACATAGGTAAGTGGAATAAAAGTTCTTTGACTGCAGAAGTTTTTGCGCTTCTTTGGCTTCCTTTCGTGTTGTTTTTTTGTTTATATCGTATATCTGTAGTATTTATTAGCTTTTACTTTTCATGATATTTCATATTATGAAATCTATCTTCCCGTCTGCTCTCATTCTTATACCCGGACATTTGCTCGGTATAAGTGCACTTGTGCAATTGCATAATTAAAATGTTTCTTCCGTACGTACCCGTACTATTGCACCCCATCCCAAATTTCGTGTACGTGTGCTCAGGGCAAATTTAATTAATAAAGAAATGAAAATAGCAAAGTGGAAAATGGCCTATCTTTTTATAAATAAGCAAATATAATTCTCAACATCCTCTAGATGATTTTTACTTGATAAAACTGACTTCAGTTATTTTTTAAAATATATTTTTTATTAGTTAATTCCAACATTTCTGTTATCTTCCTTACATTTATAAAAAACTCCAACAAAACCCATGGAATTAAATGATTGTTATGGTGTAGTGTGGTAATTGCCAACACGTGCTTCACGGTCCATGAAATCACATTACTATACTTTTTATTATTATTACTACTACAACGGCCATACCCACTCACCGCGTCTTCTTATTCATTTCTGCCTATTCTTTATGTGTAGGCAATTGCAATTTCAGTTTAATATTCGTCATCATATGAACATGGTCCAACCGAAAATCACGGCATCGTTGCAGCAGCAGCAGCGTGCTACTCGAGTGAGAGAGTATTTAAAAAGCATAAAAATGTGTGTAAAGAAAGGCTCGTTTGTAGCAGTTTGTCGCTTTTTGATCATCCATTGTTCAAACCCATTGTGGCACTCTTGCCATTTTCTTTTATGGACACTCAATCATGCACACTCGGCAAATTTGGAAAAGTTTTGCATGCGTAATGTGAGGATGATATGACGGTTACGCTTGCACACAATCAATCCAATCCACCATCACCACCACCACCACCACCGCCATCACATCTACAATTTTATTGGATTTTTTTAAATCGCTCCCAACAAAGTTCATTTCCGTGCTTGCCATATCTAGACAAAAAAGGATAGATTTCCTTTGTGCAGGCAGTACACTGGTGTGATAATGTGAATGTGTGTGCGCTCACTACTACTGCCACTGCCACCACCACCCATCATAACATCATCTCATCATTTCAGAAAAGGTGGAGAGCAAAAAATATATATATTATGATGCTGCTCTCCCTCTCACATATGCAATTGAATAGGAATTACGTATTCATGAACAGGAACATTATCATTGCATTTGCAAATAATACGCAACAATCGAATTTCAAGATGAGCGAGAACACGACATCTTTCATAAAAATTATAACAGCACCACCAGCAACAGCAATATTAGTTTTCATTTATTGCTTCTGGTCTTCCTACATGTTTACCCAAGCGTGTCCAAACATCGCCATCAAAAAAAAGGAGAAGACCGGACAAAGTCGAATAAATAAATATCATCTTTTTGCACCCAAAACGCCAAAATGCGTACACAGCACGGCACAAGGTTCAAAGGCTTCTGATAGTAGTACACGTTAGGTCAACATTTTATGCGACACCATAAAAATGAGAAATAATAATGAATGTAAACTAATCTTCATCTTGATTTCTTGTATGGTCGATACATAATATTTTACTATTTTTTTCTCCTCTCCAACAAACTAATCGCTTGAAAGACCAATGATTCACTTTATACGTGCAGTTGCTGTCTATGCATTTATTTGCATAATATTTACCGACTCCATTCTTGTGCATCCGGTGATAAAAATGACAATTTTACGTGCTCCTCAGCCATCCAGATTTTTAATGAAACTGAGCACCGTCGTGCCGTCCTTGTCGTGTAGCTAGTGATTGTCTCAGCATGTTAACTTAATGCCCCATTTGTCATCAGACATCACGATATCAATAAAAAAAAAATACAGAGAAAAAACACTTCTTCTTGGAGAAACCGACGCACTAGCCAAAGAAGAAGAAAAAAACTTATATTACTGCCTCTCTGCATCATACATACAGTAATAATAATAATAATAATAATAATAGGTAAATACTTTCCGTGCAAATGTGGAGGTGTCTCTGAATGAATAATATTACTACTACAAGAAGAAGTGTATCGTCGTAGCTATTGGGGAAATGGTTCCACCCATATGATGGTAACACAGATCGTAAAACAGCATTTGATGTGGAAATTTCTTTGAGGTCCTAAAGCTATATGCAAAGAACTTGATGACTGTCAGAGAGTCAGGTCATTAAGCATTTAATAAGGCAAGTCATTTCCAATGATTCACACTGGTTTTTATTGCGCTATTTCTTCTCTCTCTCTCTCTCTCTCTCTCTCTCTCTCTGTCTCCCTCTCTGTCTGTTTAAAGCTCGCAGTTTGGTGTTTCAGTTTTGGTTTTCTTCATTTCATTGTTAAACATTGATTGAGTGCACACAGGTTAGGTAAACAACAGTGCACTTACTTCTCTCTTCGTCCGACGCGACAATAAATGTCGTTGCTGTAAAAATGACGATGACTCTTCATCTTTAGCTTCTATTTTTGTCTGACCGTCAAGGTAACATAAAACCTACACTCTTTTTGGATTTTATTATTAAGGATATATATTTATTCAACTTCATCATCATCATCGTCATGAATTTCCATTGAGTAGTAGTAGTTGTTGTTGTTGTAGTAGTAGCTGTTGACTGGACTGGAGCAAAAATCCTGATGACTGACACGTCCTCTTATTAAAAGTTACTTGCAACCTGCATCTAGTCATTAGCAGAGGGAAACCTTCCATTATGATTTTACGTACGATTTATGGTTGCTAGCACTACTGGTTGATTATTTATTAGTAATTATTATGGTCGAACTTTTTTTCTAGCTTGCAGCAGTGCATTATTTCATTTAAAAAGACTAGTATAATAAATACACAACATATTTGTATGCATTTACATGATCATACAATTATATTCTCGACAGCTTCTTGGTCGTTTTATGGAACAAAATTCATATGACTTGACATGTGCAATGCATTTTTTTACAAATCGCCTGTATTGAATGGCTTCAATACAATCAATTTCATATATCTCAGCGCTTCATGTTCATTGCATGAAAACGTGTCAAGAGTAAATATTAAGTTTATAAATTGTGATTGTGATCAGAAATAGAGCGGAGGAAAGTCATTCAGAGCACCTCCAGCTTTATTATTATATATGTCGTTAGGTACAGTATTATTTGTTGTAGGATGAAAGACCTTGTAAAATCCATGCACATTTTTTTCACTAAAACATCGGGAAAAATTGTGTGGTTGCTGATGTGTGTGTGTGCAGTGCAGCAAAGTATTTTGTAACCGCTCGATGTATATAGAATAAACGGGCTTTTGGCATCATGAGGCATTTTTTTGTAGCGTAGGTGTATGCACAATAAGAAGATGGATGGATTTTGGATGTATTTTGTCAGTTGTTGGATTGAGTTTAGGCGTCTAGTAAAAATTCTAGTAACCTATGTCCATGATCATAATAATAATGAGCTTGAAGACGATGTAACAAGTCATTGTTTCAATCACTTCGTTAAAAAAATATATATATTGAGAGAGAAGAAAAAAAAGCATTATTATTACTCTTTCTCTCAGTGGGTCAGTTTTGCTTTTGATTTGGCATAATGGAATGAATGATGATGAGAGTGAACGGCACGGCAACTGCTTGCTCAAGTGTAAACTGTTTTTCTACAACACCTGTGTACAATACTAAGTAAGTACTCTCAACTTTCCATTGTACTTGATGATACAAGATACATATACACCTGGCTGAATTTAAAGAGTAGTTATTTTTTTTCTGATGATTTTGGAAGGTGCTTGAATATTCTCCTTACTTAGCGTGTTACTGGCACTTACAACGCATTTTATAACGTCATCGTCCACCACACTTGACTTCCTATCTTTTTAAAACTCAAGACGATACATTATATTTATTAAAGGGGTGTAATTATAATTACCATTAATGTCGCGTTGATTACCCCATCCACCATATTGCCTTTGCCTGAAGGTTGTGCATTATCTGATTCTTCATCAAAAAATATTCTGTAGTATTTTGTGCGTTCTCTAAGAAGATGTCTGTTCTTTGAAGACGAAGAAAAAAAAATATGAATACTCCTTTATACGCCTTCGCATTATTTTTTTTGTGCCAAACAACTGGACATTTTGCAAGCTGAGATGTAGTAGTAAATGTTATGTTGGCTGAATAAGATTTCGAGATGAATAATAGCTATGTATGAAGATAACGATGATGAGGATCAGAAAAGAAATTTAATTTTTTTTAAAAAATCACTATCATTTTTATCTCAATTCAGCCCCTTCTTCATATCATCATCATCATCATCATCCAAACCATCAATCAGGAAAAATATATGTATACGTATTATTATTATTATTATCTAGGCCATACGCAATGGCTGCAAAGTGTAACTAGTTGAATAAACATTTATTTTTTTCCTGAAATTTATGTGTGCTACTCATTCTGGTTTCTCTGGGATAAAGTCAAACCTTACCTGTGCATAGTAATCAAGCTAATTAGCCAGAACCAATTAATCCTTCGTTTCGTTAGTTACAAATGTCACCGACGGCTACAAGAAAATAAACTCCTTGTTAGAACACAGATTCACAGATTTTTTTTCTCTCTCGTTTTTCCTTTTTTTGTTAGTAGTATAACTGGTATAAAAAAACTAGCGTAAAATATTTAAAGAAATGCAGATGACATCAGAAAATTGCATGTCTACCCAAACGTATCATATCATATTCTTTTACTCCAACCACAACGTTTGATGATGATGATGATGATGACAATGATGGTAATGTTTTCATTTTTTTCAACAAACAAAATGACAATGTCATATCTCATCACTACAACACTGGACCCATTTAATTGAATGGCTTGTTTTGGTTATCTTTTTAAACTGTCAATTTCATCGCTGCAAAGTCAACCGGCGAGACAATGAATAGAAAAGACTGAAGACATTGATTATTGTCCTCACGTACTACCGTTCTACTTTTTAAAAAAAAATTTTCTTCGAGTATTTACTACTACGACTAGTCCATAATATCGCCTTCGCATCATCCTCACAGACATAACAATCAAAA
>JAHZMT010003307.1:0-12109 GCA_027743785.1 Sinhomidia bicolor
TGTACTTTCTTATTAAACAAAAAATCATTTTATTAACAGAAAGGAGTTTGCTTGCTACATTGAGCATCTCTAATTAACTATGATAGCATTAAAATTATACAAACTTGGTTTAACCTTGATGTGGACATAAACTGGGCTGGGTTTTGAAATTTTCTGTCAACTTTTGAAACATCTGCTTGACAAATGTTTTCAATGAATTGCTAAGGGTCAAATTAAGGATGCTTCTGTTTTACATGAACGTCTAGATGCTGTTTAAGCTTAAACGTGCTTCCACACATGTCGCAATGCAAGGGTCGATCATTATTGTGAGCTAACATATGTTGCTTGAGGTAGTTTTCTCGATCAAAGCTTCTAGGGCACAATGTACACTTGTGTGGTTTCTCGTCGATATGAGATAGTTCATGGTTTGCGAGATTGATTTCTGAGGCGCATACGATTCCACAAAAGCTGCAGGACAACGTTTTCTTATGGTGCTTTGTAATGTGGTCAGTTAAAGTATCCCTACTTGTAAATAGTTTCCTGCACCCCGCGCATTGATACAAAATGTCTTTTGTTTGGTTATCCATGTCAATGCGTATATTAGGTTTTGCTGTGCGTATTCCGCGGAAAGTTTGGAAGCAGAGCAGGTATTTAACAGTTTCACGAGGTCAAGGTGTTGTTGTGTACTTTTGATTCCCAAGATTGTAATTTAACCAGAAGTTCTAATGTGACCAAAATTGTAGTGCTGATTTTAACTATCTGAAACCCACAGAAAACAATATAAACACAGCAAGTTGAACTTAGTTTTAATTATTATTTTTTCTTACTTTGAATAAACTTCCCAATGATATTTTGAAGATAACCAGATCATTAGTTATTAAAATAATTTTGAAATCAGAACTATGTAGTCTTATTTTTTGAAATACGGCGCCTTAATTGAACTTCAACTCTGTTAAAATCATTACTAGTTCAAATTTGTTTTTTTTTGCTTTCACACAGCCGTGTGTATGTCAATTGAAAAGTTTCTGCTGTGACCACTAGTTTTCTTAGAAATGTTAGTAAAATGAAAGGTTTTCAATATTATAGCAAATGTATATAGAATATTTAGTGTATTGTAAACAAATTGTAATTAGCAGTCACACAGTTTTTCCGTTATCAATGAAAAGCTCTCCATTTTCAACTGGCTATAATAAAGTTTAGGTGGATGCGGTATAGTATAACGTGTATTTACATACAACGCGTTTTATATCAAATATAATTATACTTTCTGAGGATTACAACGTATACCCACATATTTTATCATAGTCACCTTTAAGTACTCATATAACCAGATTTCAGTTTCATAAGCTACTGATATACTGGAATGTGGTCATTTTATTTGGAACACATATTTTATCATAGTCACCTTTAAGTACTCATATAACCAGATTTCAGTTTCATAAGCTACTGATATACTGGAATGTGTTCACTTTACGTGGAAGATTTTGACAAATACCATGATGTATCCTACATCCTACGTAAAAGTTTTAAAAAATCATACTTGAAACAAACTTGTAAGGAAACGTGTACATTTTTCTAGTTTCTTAGTCGAATAGAGCTAAAACCTTCTTCTACCCTCATTACCATATACTAATGCGCACTTATCAATACCCAAAATAATGTTTATCACACGAAACGTACACATGTACAATGTATAAAAATATAATAGAAATAAATAGTTGTTTTACGCAAAATGGCATCCAAAGCTAATTTTTCAAGTTTGTAAAATACTTTGTGATAATTATTTATACTATGAAAGCAAACGGTTTTCCAATCGGGGCTGCATGGTTTTAATAATACTGAGGCAGAACAGTAAATTGGAGCAAAATAACTGCACAGCATTCACTGCAAGTCTTGTTGTGTTCTGAAAGTATATTTCTTATAATATTATGTTCGCAACTAGTAATTATAAAAGTTAATTTAATGTACACATGATAAAATGCAATGTTCATTTATTGCTGAGCAGTCCGTCTTTAAAATATACCGAATATAAAGCCTTTTAGCTTTTACATTCATATTCATATTGACCCCACCTTACTCATTTCACCAAAGTTTATTTCTGTACGTTAAGTTATTGGTAAAGTATGTACTGTAAGTAAAACATTTATTCTACATTCTGCGCACAAGACAAAAATATGTTAAGACCGAACTTGTAAAAATCTAAATGTAATCATTTTTTTTTAGCTTTTAAGCCTTTTTAAACTGAAGTCCCTTGCTTGTACCAAGAATAAATAGGTGCTCTACTGACTGGTAGTGGATAATTGGTTGAGATAGATTAGAGAATTGACCAAGATTTCATGTATATTTTCAAGTGTACCTACTTCGTGTTATAAGCCTATTTGACTGTAATTTTGCATTTTCTGTAAAGCAGTAATAATTATTATTACTCCAAGGTTACAATTATTAGATCATATACATACATACAGTGCAGGCTTATTTTTGCTAGTTTTTAACGCATTCAAATTAACACTGTATAATGGTTTATATTTATACTTTTTTTGTAAATACCAGTAATGTTTTGGTTGCTGTTCTGTATAATCAAGTTGTAATAACCATTTGCTAAAAAATTTAAAAAATAATTCATGTAAGCAATTTAATTGGCAGCAGCTTCAAGTTATCAAACCAATCAACAAATTCTATGTAAATATTATAAGTGTAGTTATGCCTTAATGTACTGTGTCACCTCCAATAACTAAAAGATTCATTTTTATACTGACATGTTTAAAAATAAGTTTATTTTAACTATTGTAAATACATTTGCATTCTCTACCTTGCATATTATTGAAACTAAATATTATGTTTCCTTTATCAATCTGGTATTATTTTAACGTAATGCGATATCGTTATACGTGTAGGCGCACACGAAGCTCAAACTTGCTGCAGAGTATCAAATCTTTGCCACACGTATATGTTACGCATGAGAAAATAAGGATCGGTAACGATTTTTAGCTGTCACGTTGAAACTTTTTAGCTCGACCGCTGCAAATGTCACCACGACTTCATCTAGTAACCAGTTTTGTATTAGTGAAAGCAGAATTTGAATAGCTCTTGTCGTTTTTAAAATATCGTGTTCACGGACGGACAGACGGACATACAGATAAGACATCCGCATTAAGTGGCTTTCGCTACTTAATAAGCTGATGCTAATAAAATGTACATGAAGGCAAGTAATTGGTTATAATAAAGTTAGTGGTTTTAAAAGAAATGCATTCAATAACAAATTCACAAGTATAACGACCAATGAGCAAGACAAAAAATTTTATTTTATCTAAAATTGGGATGAATTTACAATGCTTTGGGAGCACCATATATTATGCTGACCCAATGTTTAAAGACATGTGCCGAAGAAGCCTTACTCCATGTTGTAGGTATTGGAATGCTGTGTCATTAATACTATCCACAACTCTATTTCTGATACAACTCGATTTGCTTTATAATAGTATCGACTGCTCCATTAGATCCGCAGTACAAAACGGCATATATTCCTTCCCTGACTATACACCATTCGTTTTTCCTGTTCTAAAATGTCGATTAAAAACGGGAGTCTGGCATACAATTATATTAGAAAGTAAACAAGTACATAACCGTCAAATTGATGCATTGTGTTTTTAGCAATGATAATAATAGTCAGATATTGATGAAAATGGCAGCCGAAATCATTTTCATTTTGGCCAATCATTGAATTTCTGACATGAAATTCAACAAAACAGAAGTGAGTGAGCGTGAACTAGTGCTTTGAGGTTCCAGAAACTAACGTAAATAATATCCAGTGGTGTCGTTAAAATTTCGGTACCATTCCTCTAAAAAAATGTGTTCTTTTCAATCAGCTTTTTGCTTTTCGATTTTACATTACTTTTTGATGTTGAAACATACACCAGAAGTTAACTTGGTAATAATAAATCTAAAAACGAGATTAAAGTGTTACAAGTATTCGCTTTGGTTTTGTTGTGCTCGCGTAAAAAACAAGAAAATACATTTTTATTTTTGCTCTTTACAGAACTGGTCTTCACCTCAAAAAGCCTCTCAGGAATACAACTGGTGACACCAACAGTTTATGTGGTAACATCTGGAAGTCATGACATCAGTAAATTCTGAAAATTTCCGCGTTCCACAGCCTCCTAAATGTTTCGTTTGCTCAAGTCTTCTGAGAAAGAAATTCTTACTTCCCACACATATGAGGACACATACACAAGATTTGTTTTACATATGCTTTGACTGCCATGAGTCCTTCACACGTTTAGACAGTTTAAGTACCGGCAAAACAAAACATTCAGAAAACACGCGGCACTGCAAAATTTCTGAAAAAGAGGTCACCAGTACTTCCAATGTGAAGCAGCACGAAACCATTCAGACTACAGAAAAACGGTATCAGTGTTCACAATGCCCATGTAATTATACAAGATTTGATAAGCTAAAGGACCATATGAAAAATAAACATATGGAAAATATACATCGCGAAAATTACAAAATTGTATTGAGCTGCGAATTTTGCCAAAGAACGTATGCATCGGAAAAAGACTTGCACAATCACGTAAGACTAGCGCATACTCACACGGACAATAGACCGTTCACTTGTGACATTTGTCAGCAATGTTACAAAAGCGCAAGGGCTCTCAAAGACCATAAAAGCCGCCATCAGTCGGAGAAAAACTATGAATGTGACATATGCAATAAAAGATACCGACTTGTTTTCGACCTTAAGAGACATAAGAAGAGGCATTCAACGAACAAATCTATTGATTAAAAGCGCTGGACAAAGAAACTTCTTACAAATATTAACTAAAGTACTTTTTTATACTTCGTTCTTTGTACGAGTTATTATATAACCAGAAAATAAACTAAAAAAAAGACATGGTATAGTATCAAATAGGTAAAGCTTATAATGTAGTTGGTAGCAAATTAGCATGAAAGTATTTTAGTATTTACAAATATAAATTAAATGTAGCACTTACAAATTGCGCTAAAACACATAGTTTAAGCAATTTCTCAGAATGTTTTATAATACTTTATTTCAATACCTAAATTATAGTTAAATTAAAATTAAATTAATTGTCATGCAGCCCAAAAATAAAACTTTGTAAAAATGTAACAATTTTTTCCGTTTGCACCTTAATTACACGTTTGTTTTAATTCTTTGTTGTATTCACAAAGTCTTTCCGCAAATAGTTGACAAAGAGCAAACTATGTTTTTATCGAAATGTTATTTTTGAATGTGCGTTTACCATAACTGCCGGAATAAACATTTACCATCAACTGCGCTAAAAATTAAATATGTAAGTACAACAGCAATGGCATTTATTGTCTGATTTCCTGCTTCCCCTTTATCCTAAGGGTATACCTAAGTACTTCAGTATTTTACATTATTGCTGGTTGCATTGTTCAATTTCATTTGTTTACCATTAAACGTCGATTGCCCTCTACGAACCTTTACCTTTCTTCGGCATCCCCCCGTCGGTACATAAGGCAATTTTTAAAAATGCGTCATACAACTTGTAAGAATTAAACGCTTCATCTATACAGGGTATAATTAAATAGTCAAATATTGACCTGACAAAACATAAAATCGTCGACGCTCGGTACAACCCTTAATTCAACATGATAGCTGGAAATTTTGTTTGTGGTTCAATCCCTTTTCACTCGGTGACTTTGGACTGACAAAATGTAAGTAATCTCACAAAAGAATGTAAAAGAAACCCTGAAAAATACAGGTTTGACTTCACCAATCTTACGAGAATCTCAGAGATATTTTAGCAATTCTAACAACATACAGCATCATTCTATTTTATTTCTCAAACTTTAGCCGATTTATACAAAATGATTGTTTGGCTTAAAGTAACTAAGTAATACTGACACAAAACTATTCATTGCATATTATTTGCTTTATAATTTCTGTAGTAAAATCTTAAGATATAACTAATAAATAATTTTTCTTCGTTTGTAGTTATGCATTTATGTATTTGGTATACCACTCAAAAAACTTTATAAACTGCACTTACAACCAATATACATAAACTATATAACTGCGTAATACAGTTAGTGTTTTCAAAATGAAATGCATTCAATAGCACACACAGAGTTTGACGATCAACAAGCCAGACATACAGTTTAGTTTACCAAAAAAATCAGGTGGACTTGTAATGCTTTAAAACATAATGCCCACCCAATTTTCGAAGAAACGCGATTCCTAATAAACTCAATAAGAATTTAATTCGATTTGCTTTACTGTAATATTGATTCCTCTGCTAGATCAACTTTAAACGACACTTTAAAGCACATAAGAATATTTACGACTACCCTGACTGCATTCCATTAAAATATTCTATAAACGAGTGTCACGCATTTAATGTAACTTGAAAGGAAACAAGTATATCTATAAAGTTGGTATTTTGTGTTGTTAGCAATACAAGTTAGATTCAATAAGATTTCATATATGCTAGAAGTTTCTGGTCGTTTGTTGAAGGATATTCAAAATTCTACACGCTACGTATAAAAACGACGTGACGTACTTGTACACTTACAGATGTTGAAAAAGAGACAGTCGATTTTTTTGTCGTTTCTAATTTTTTACACGACGTTTAACGAAACAGAATTGCGTGAACTAATGAAATTGAAGTAGTGCTTTGAGGTCTCAGGGATTATTGTAAAAAATATCCAGTTGTTTCGTTGCAATTTCGGTACTATTTATTCAGAACAGGGCTCTGTGTCCACTAGTTTTTTTTTTTCTTTTTCGATTTTACTCAAGTTTTTAATCTTCAAACATACACCGAAAATAAATTTGGTAATTGTACAAATTGTACAAAAAATGGAATTGAATTATTACAAACATTAGCTTTGGTTTCGTTATGCTAGTATAAAAACAAGAAACTAATTTTATTTTTGTCTGTTATAGATCTGATTTTGACTTCGACAAGTTCATAAGGAATAGAACCAGTGACACCTACAGCGTATATCGTTTCATCATTCAGTCATGGCAAAAGTGAATTCAGAAGCACTATGGGCTAGACATTCTCTTGAATGTTTCGTTTGCTCTAAATTCATGAGTAAGAAATATTTGCTACCCAACCATATGAGGAGAGATGCAGAGGATTTGTTTTACGTATGCTTTGAATGCCATGAATCCTTTACACGTATGGACAACTTAAGTGGCGGCAATATAATACGTTCAGAAAACAAACGAAATTGCAACATTATACAGTCAGAACGCACACAAAATTCCAAAATTTGTGGAAAAGGGTTCACCAGTACTTCCAATTTAAAGCAGCACAAAACCATTAACACTGAAGAAAAACGGTGCCAGTGTCCGGCATGCCCAGCCTCCTATACACGAATGGAAAATCTAAAGAAGCATATGAAAAATAACCATACGGAAAGTGAACGTGCGAAATATTTCCAAAATAAATTGAGCTGCGAGTTTTGCCAAAAAACGTTTACATCGAGTAAGGACTTGGTTAATCATGTAAAATTAGTCCATACTCATTCGGACAATAGACCGTTCACCTGTGACATTTGTCAGCAATGTTACAAAAGCGCAAGGGCTCTCAAAGATCATAAAAGCCGCCATCAGTCGGAGAAAAATTACGAATGTAATATATGCAACAAAAGATTTAGAGTTGTGAAAGATCTTAGCAGACACATAAAGCGGCATTGATTAAATGTGGTGGATAAAAGCGAATGTTTACAAATACGGACTAAAATATATTTTAAAAAAGTTTATTCTTTAAACGGGTTATTGTATGGTCTAAGAGTAAACTAAATGGAGATATAATATAGTATAAAATGTGGTAACTGTTGAATTATGTAGGCAACAAATTAGTATTCAATTGTTTTGGTATGTAAACATAGAAAATTATTATACTATAAATTTTATATAAAAATAAAAATTAATACGACGAGTGTAAAATGGAAAGTTATTTTTATTCAAAAACAAAACCCAATATTTCGATCCAATCCAGGATCTTCATCAAGGGGATTTAAAATTAGTGAATGAAAAACTTTTAAAATGAAATTTAAGGCAAAGTAAAACTACATGTGTTAGACCATGTAGTTTTAGCGATTATTTAGTATGATCTAAATTAATTTGTTTTAGTAATTAAGTTTTAGTAATCTCGAACAGCTAACAGGTGTAGTGCAGAAATTTACAATCACAATGCAATGGTTTCTTTTCATCCCAAGCCGATTGACTTCAAACACGTATCTATACACTCAAAATCTTGCTGCTCAAAACTCAACTGATAAAAAGTTATGAAATGTAGCAATCTGCAAATTTGATGTATTGTGTGTAACTAGCTACAATATGTATGTATTCATGTATTTGGGTAAAGAATTTCGAAACCTAATTGAATGGAGTATGGAGAATCTGGAATAAATAAAAAGTTCAAATTCCTCGGCATTTTAAGACCTAATAGTGAGAAAAATTTTCAAGTTGCGAAATACATGTTTTAACTATTTTTTTGTATTCACCAAACAAGTCTTTTTGCAATAAGCTGACACAAAACAGATAATGTTGTTGATCGAAATACTAGTTTTGATTGCCTTTTAAAAATAATTGTTTTAAGAAACATTTGCTACCAACTTTGCCAAAAGAATTACATGTGCAGATACGGCAACAATGGAACTTATCGTCTGATTTCATGCTTCCGCTTTATGCATTAGATATATATCTCAACATTGTGCTTTTCGACATTCGTGGATAACTGCGCTTCCTATTTACATTGAAGTCTCTTGATAAAGTTTTCCCAAAAACCGTCATTGGGAAAAAAACCTCGAAGACGCATATCAGTGTTTAAAATATTTTGTATTCTATTAACATCTCAAGGATGGCTAATATACTGTCAAAACATGAACTTGGTACACAAATGGGAATGAAAAAAGATGTGAAATTAAATGCGCAGACAATAAGTTATAAACTATTTAAACTCAATGCCAACTTATTTTTAGAGCCATACTCAACAGAAAAGTGACTGCGATTTTTTAGTAAAACACAGGAAGCATCTATACATGATAAATATTGTTTGCACGCGTAGCCCAGCTTTTGGAGAACTTACTTGTCTTCCATCAGATGGCGGGGAGCAAGTTGTTTTAACCATTGGTATACCTACAAGGAAAACAAAGGAATGCACACAGACAAAGGAGGTTGATACTCACAAGTACCCTAAAACCGAATAATCTACCAATCTTAGCACCCGAAAATCACGCTTACTTAATACCCGAATAACCGAAAATCGCACATCCTTAGCACCTGTTAATCAAATACACTCAGGGAACGAATACCCGAAAATCTCACACTTATCTCAGCTGCGATTTTTTATCTAAGATTCTATTCAGTGTTATGCAAGCGTAGCAAGTTAAAAAAATTGGAGGCAGAAAGTTTGAGTTACAGTTAACAGCTAAATTTAGTATGACAGTAGAAAGCTATACAAAAGCAAGTTGATGCAAAAAATCGATAACTCAATACATGGAACCGTGTTTATTAACATGTATTTTAATTTCTAAAAAAGTAGAAAATATTACTAAACACAGGTACTAATTTGAAAGCTTTTTACATCATTGAAGCCAGGCATCATAGCATTTGATTTTGTCATTTTGTCATGTATTTAAAAAATTTGTTTTGCGGCTACATAGTCTCGAGCAAGCTTTTCAAAATTGTAAGTTAATCAGGTTTCCTATACAACAGAAGTAAAATTAACGCTAATATATTTTTCAAGATATTCGTTCAAAAGCCAGAAGTCCGGTTTTAGATAACCGTACTTATCGATGCATACATTTGTTTCTAAACCAACTCTTATTTGCTCTAAACTCGCCGAAGTACGTATATCTATGATATGCAGCAATTACGTAGGAATGTCTTGACCTGCCCATTTTGTAAAAACAGTATAGTGCGTAGAAGTATATTTGCATACCCGTGCAAAACAAATTTGATACTATACTATCAACACGCTAAACAACCAAATCTCTCTAAACCGTTTTTACAGCATTCATTTAAAAAACAAAGCTTTTGTTTTGAATATTATTTTAGAATTATTTTACGACTTTGTTAAAAACTGTCAACTAAAGTATTTATATAGACAAAATACATCAGAAAATATTATCGCTGTGGTTCTTCCTGCTTAATTAAATAGTTATATTTCTTAGAAGACCTCAAGGTATTTGATCAACGCTGGTTTGTTCCCGAATTGACGTGCTACGAAGAGGCATCCCTGGTCCTCCAATTATCCTTCATATAGATTGTATTCCTCGCACTTTAAACCTTGTGAGCGCTCTGCTGCCATTTTTGAAACTAGCTTGGCATTAACGTATTTAGGTTCAGCTTAAGAAAAAGGGATCATCATCTTGGCCTGAAAACAATACAATTTTAAATTGGTTGAGAGGTCATAAACTAAACGGGTATTTTCCGCAGAGTACTATAACTAAATACAAGTATGTCAAGAACAAGGACAATTGATTAGTGAAAGCGATATATAGCCTTTTTTGTTGTTTTGAATACGTAATCTACAAATATGAAACCAAATAACGCTGCTAGCGACTTTCCGTCTTCCAAAAATATTAAGGAAATAGTACCTGTAATTGGTTTCATTTTTGGTTTCAGAATGCCATTGGCAAGTGTGGTTCTGCTTGTTGAGAGATTACACTGGGACATCGTACATATTGAAGTTGAAGGTTTATTATGCAAAACGGTTTGCGATAGCGCTTAGTAGCATTTTTGCTACTTTTGTTACTTACACAAACTGTTTTCAAAAGGATATTTAAGGTGGAAAATCGCAAACGTGTATCTAGTGTTACTTATAGGCGGTTTATACTTGTCATACAGGTTGTACAAACGTTACGAAAAAAACATTTAATTTATTAACGTTGTCGCGTCGGCAGTAGTACAATAAATTTGTTTGATTAATTAATTACTTCTTACAATTAGTCCATGTAATTTATATTAAGTACCTACTCTAAAACATGTGTTCTATTAATTACATACGTTCAGTAGCTTATAAAATAAATTATAAGATATACATAATCTAGTTTTTCCAATTATCGGTAATTTTAAATGCGTTTACATTTAATTTAAAAGACGTTGTTGTAGTGCCATATGATTAACCGTTGAGAAAGTGGCAAAATTTGAAACTTAAAGTTCTGCGATTTAACTATCAGTTCAAGAAGTCCATGCCATGTACATCTTCTTGCTTCTATTAGCACTGTTGCTCAAGATCTACTTCTGTTGATGTTGAGTATACTGTCGAGGATCATAGAGTACCACGCTGTCAGTTTTCCCCTGTTGTAATGTGCAACATCAATTGAACGTACTACACATGGCCACTGCAAAAATCAGAAACTGATAAGAGCGCAAGTATTAAAAGTCAAACAGATGTTTAAATAAATAAATGATTTTCTTGTAAGTTGACTTTTATAATTTAATTTTTTTATTTCTACAATTTTTGGGGCGTCTAGTTGTATATCATGGGGCGCAAAAATGGACTGGACGAAGGCGCAGCTTTAGTTGTGAAGAGCGCAAAAGTGGTATGGACCAAATTATGACTTACATTTATTTTTATAATACGACTATGTCACATAATAAATAGTAACGATGTTTTATTTCTTCAAAATATATTAGCACAAAGTACCTACATACAAGATTCCATACAAAACCAATTTATAACAAATGAAAAAAATGTAACAGTAAACTTAATTATAGCGAAGCAATTAGTGGCCGTTATCAATGTTCCAACGTTGTAATTCCTGCCTGTTAACAATCTGTGGAATTTAATATCCTGGGAAATATGGTGGGAAATAATGTACGGGTAATAATGATCCTTTAGGAAACGGAAAAAATAACATTTTATTTTTAAAATCACGTTAAAAAGTAGAAATGGCTGCATTCATTAAATTCTTACGTAACGAAAATCTATGATTGATTTGATTTGTCAAATTTGAAACTATCTTGGCAGTACTGTTCATTTGTTCCCATTGCAACACAATCCGTTTATTTCGTTTCGCTCATGTGAGATTTTTTATAACCAAGTGGGGATGCGCAGTTGATGTTTATTTGCTTGGTATTTAATAACTTAGTAATCATCTTAGGATTTAAGTATTAATCGTACGCTCT